>OX493352.1:5067500-5374206 GCA_950371115.1 Anania fuscalis
TCTTAATTTATAAACTCTCTGAGTTCGCTTTAAGAGGGCAGCCAAATTTCTTGTTGTATAATTAAAAATCAGTTTAAGTATATTTTTTTGTATCTATGCACTTCCAATTATGATTAAACTTATGTGAGTTGTTATGCGCATACTTGGAAAGGTTTTTAAAGGCTACGCGGACAAGTCGCGGGCAGTAGCCAGTATTAAATATTTCACTGCAATCTGCATGTTTTTAGCTATCATAACTCTTAAGCTAGTTAAAAGTCTAATGAAATGAAATGAAATGAAATTCTTTATTCTGTATATAGGCCCTCTTCCGGGCGTGAACATGTCTACAGCTTCCTCATTACTCTAAAACGAATTCTATGCCTGCCATACTTTAACGCATAATGAGAGCCATCGAAACGTTCCAGTCATATAATTGCAGCAATCAGATCTTCGTTACTATGAGGTGTTTTTTGTGTGTCAGCCGACGAAACGTGTCTCCAGCTGACACATGCCGTGTAGGCAAACCAGTAAGGTTAGGGTTTCAGAATAAAGTTAGAAATTTAACTAATAATGACAGCAATGATAGCCAAAAAAACTAGCCATCACACTGAAATACTGTTGAAACTACGATCGTAAAACTATGTGCGAGCTGGAGACCCATGTCTCTGGCTTGCACATCTGTATCTTCGTAATTACTCAATATACGATTATAATTTATACCTCAAAATTCGCGATCGAATTGCAGCATTCGACTCCAAATATATCACAACTTAATCTTGAATAGTTTAAGAGCTACGAACCGATAAGTATGTGTAAGCTGGAGACCCATGTCTCCAGCTTACACATGGTGAATTAGAGTAACTGTATAAGTTAGAGTTTCAATTTAAACATGAAATGATTCGTTGTAATAGCAGCACAAACGATGCTTAATTTCAAATCTCTGGGCCTCTTGGTTTCATAATTATAAGCCAAAACCTGTTTACCCGCCAAAAAATTCAAAAAAATGGCTCGGAAGCGGGCAAAGCGCGACGTTGCCGTTCCGTGCGCTACACTATTGCAGTCGAGTTTGAACTCAAGAGCTAGTATTATTTGGAGTCATTTTAATTTGCGCTCTCGATCGTTTTAATTTCTAATACTAAGAATGATAGACTAGGAGCTAGTGACGAAAAGTCTATGTAATTATAAGACTTGCCACCATTTTTAGGACTCTATTACAATGATATGACTTGAAACTTTTTCCTAATGTGAGATGACACAGCAGTCAGAATTATTAGAGAGAACTTGGAAATAAAACGACGTAAATATTTCATTAAGTCTATAGATAGTCCCGAGTTAGAGTGATTTTTAAGATGATATTAAGTAAGTACTTATAATACAGAGAAGTTATAATGTGTAAGATTATTACATATTATTTATGTTTTTAAAGTTTGTGTTGCTCAGTAAATTCTAAATCATTCATGATCTATTTATAAATCAAGATAGGAGTTTTTAATAAATGTTAAGAATTTCTATATTCATCAATTTATTCGCACTGAAAACCTAGAAAATAATAATAAATAGGAGAGATTTTAACGTATAGTAGGTACACTTATACCTATTTCTATTAGTAAATTGTTGGCACGTAATCACACGATGTAGGTAAACTTGCCGGTAGAACTTAACTTTTGGTCTGCATGCCCTCCGCTCCGCTCCGCATGATGCTGTGAATTCAGTTACTACCTACGCCACGATGGATAACTAAACCAGCCATTCTCACATGGGGTCGCTCAGCCATCGATTGTCCTATTAAATTAGTAACTTGCAAACCTTTTAATTTGTAAATAGAAAACTACAGATCATAAATATCGATTGGAAAAATAAACACGTTTTATAATTTGCCTATTGTGATTAAAGAATCAATTCATGGATTATAAGGTACTGTTTTTTATTGTATGTGTAAATAAATAACAACAAAAATGCTTAGAACCTAAGCTTTAACATTATTTTGAGTTAAATAATTTCATATCAACAATCGAATCCACCCGTTTATTTTCCGGTTCATTAGGAATGTTCCCGAATATTTTGCCATTTTTGGGAATATACCCGGGTGGAATCCCAACGCTAATCCTGATAGATACCACAGATAAGTCAGAGTCTACCATATATACAGTATCAAACGGAAGTCGCGCTATAATAACCCTTTGTTCCAAATTGCGCTAAAGCACTATTAGCACGAATCCATATAAATGCAACAGGTAGGTAAAGAAACCCTATTTTGTGTAATATTAATTGTGACTATTATATTTGGTCGGTTTTACGCTGACAGTGCTTTTAGCGCAATTTGGAACGTAAGAATATTTTAATTTACTTTACTTCAATCGTCGGCCCGATCCGAGCCGATGACAAAATGGCTTTTCTGTGTAAATAACGAGCGGATGTAAGGTTATCGTATACCGTTAAAAAACTTATGAGATCGACCATAGATATTATTTTGAACCATTACTTACTTTGTTTAAAAACATTGAAATATTAAATAAATAAATCAATAGAATAGATTAGTTTGCTTATTGGAATGATATTTTTAATGTAAATTAGCGAAATGTAAAAAAACAAATTACATTCTTATCAAAAAATGAAAAATATAAAATCATCCGCGTGTGAAATCACTACCATCGAAATTAAATATTAAAACTTATGGAGGAACTATTTTGTCCTTATGTTTAAGGCTCCTTGTCTATCATTCTTAGTATAGAAATAAAAACGATCGAGAGCGCAAATTAAAATGACTTCAAATAATACTAGCTCTTGAGTTCAAACTCGACTACAATAGCGTAGCGCACGGAACGGCAACGTCGCGCTTTGCCCGCTTCCGAGCCATTATTTTGAATTTTTTGGCGGGAAAACAGGTTTTGGCTTATAATTATGAAACCAAGAGGCCCAGAGATTTGAAATTAAACATCGTTTGTGCTGCTATTACAACGAATCATTTCATGTTTAAAATGAAGCTTTAACTTATACAGTTACTCTAATTCACCATGTGTAAGCTGGAGACATGGGTCTCCAGCTTACACATACTTATCGGTTCGTAGCTCTTAAACTATTCAAGATTAAGTTTTGATATATTTGGAGTCGAATGCTGCAATTCGACCGCGAATTTTGAGGTATAAATTATGATCGTATCTTGAGTAATTACGAAGATACAGCTGTGCAAGCCAGAGACATGGGTCTCCAGCTCGCACATAGTTTTACGATCGTAATTTCAACAGTATTTCAGTGTGATGGCTAGTTTTTTTGGCTATCATTGCTGTTATTATTAGTTAAATTTCTAACTATATTCTGAAACCCTAACCTTACTGGTTTGCCTAAACGGCATGTGTCAGCTGGAGACACGTTTCGTCAGCTGACACATAAAAAACACCTCATAGTAACGAAGATATGATTGCTGCAATTATATGACTGGAACGTTTCGATGGCTCTCATTATGCGTTAAACTATGGCAGGCTTAGAATTCGTTTAGAGTAATGAGGAAGCTGTAGACATGTTCACCTTCCGGGCACTTATACACGTCCCAACATATAACTTAGCCCTACCACCGCTTCGGGACAACATATCGGCTGGTGATGAGAAGAAACGGCGCAAGAAACTCAGTCACCTTTGTCAGCCTGATTTTATTACAGGAAATACAATTACAAGATAGTGTAAGTGCGAGCTAGGCAGGCTATTAAATCCATGCACTCTTGTCGTTCAAGTAATCTTCAACTTTGTAGTAACCTTTTTCCATAAGAATTTTTTTAATGTGGTTTTTGAACTCATATACAGGTAAGTCAACAAGAGTTTGTGGTACTTTATTGAAGATTTTTATACATTTCCCCAAAATAAGATTTATGTATTTCACACTATTTAAATGTTATTACTCCAAAACGATATGAAAATATTTCGTTTGTCATTTGGACGTTAAGTTTAAGTTACCATCTACTTAAATCAAACCTTTAAGGCAATTTATGAGCAATTCAAAACAGCCATTTGAAAACTCCGCTACCTAGTTTCAGTCGTTCATATTTTGTTAGGTTTGTCACAAGTGGATTCCGTTTCACCCCCAGATCGGGCCAGCCAGAACCGACGGCGGTCCGGCCTGCCTAGGCAGTCCCGGCCGCGTCGGCGCCACCACTGGCGGGTTCGCCGCTTGGTAGGGTGCCTTACGCACTCCGCACTGGCCCGATCGCGCCCGCTAGTATGGGGCCCAACACGTACGAGCCTGAGCACACTCGGACGGGTCGCGGTGACCGCTAGTGGGGCGGACCTAGGCTGAACGCCTTCAGCGCTCGCCATCTCTGCCCGGTTATAGCTGCCACAACTAACGAGGCCTTTTCATTAGGCTCTTGGCGATAAGTCCGTCCGAAAAACAACGAATAGATAAAGTAGATGGAAACCTTAATTTGGTAAACATTTTCGCATAACATTTGTACTCAATTGTAATAACGGCCAATGTCAGATGTTAATATTTTGTAAAAGGAATGACACAAACACAAGTGAACCGCTATCTCAATTTACTTACTAGCCAAGTAGTTAGCTGTTTATTTGTTCATAGTTGACAAAAGATTGTTACAACAAGACGTATTCTGAATTTAGTAGAATAATTTAAACGTCCGAACGAACGAAACACGTCAGTCCGTCGAGCAGCGTGCTACATGCATGCTACACTACGTTTGCCAAGAAGGCGTGATCTTTACTCGTGGATCCGTTTACTCCACCTTTCATCGGTTCTGCGACAGATCCATTCGGCCCACTGCCATTTAAGCTTGCTACATTTTGAACCCTCGACCCAAAACGAAGGGTGTTCAGTACTTTGGTCTTCTGCTGGATGACCTAGTTTTGGATTTTGTCATGTTCCGCGTTTCGGCTCCGTAGGTCATCGGTAGAAGTTATGATAGCTAATTGATTTTCATATAACATTGTAGTACGCGCATGTACGAGCTACCGTGGACTCCTCGCCGCCCAGCTACGACGCCGCGCGGATGACGCGCCGGCTGCCCGAGTGGCGGAGGCGCGTGCTCGCACTATACAGCGACAACATGGCCCTGCTCATGGCCATCAAGAAAGCTCACTTCAATCGGGTTTGTACAGATTTTTATCTATCGATTCAGCCTACTGCAGTTCACTGCTGGACGTAAGTGGGAAGACTTACGCACTGGGTTCCGTACCCAAAGGGTTAAAGGACTACTGACTCCGCTATCCGTCCGTCTGGTACCAAGCTGTATCTCATAATGAACCGTGATAGTAAGACAGTTGAAAAATACATTTCACAGATGATGTATTTCTGTTGCCGCTATAACAACTAATACTAAAAAACAGAATAAAATAAGTATACCTAGTGGGGTGCGTATTGCCAATTAGGCAGTGCCTACCTGATAAACGAAATGAGGTGAGGGCAGTAGGTACTTGCAAATTGTGTCATTAATGAAAACCATCGATTTTCATCAGTAAACCACATTAGTAAACCCCAGTAGGCATTTACTGCCTACCCTACCGCGAAATAAAACCAATGTCCGCCACTGTTCTTGCAGGGTAAAGTGGACAGCCGTTGGAAGTCGTACCCTGCCGGCTCGCTGCAGTACTATAGGAATCGCAGAGATTTCTATAAATACATAGAATTGAAGAACAAAGAGATGTACAAGCAAATCATAAACGCTGTAAGATAATCGTGTAAATTATTAATAATAAATTCACTCTTTCAACAATTTTATCACTAATTTTCTAGCCCCAATCTAAGCAAAGCTTGCACTAGATAACGGATATTCTCGTGCTAATCACACCAACATTGCCTGTTGCGAGATTCAAACTCGCAACCGTCTGTAGTCTGGGAGCGCGATCCACTACTACGAGTAGAATGTCGTCAAAATTAACTTTACAACGTACCGTCAATGTGTCACGTATACTTTTTGTTTGTAATTTAATTACTGGCCACTGCTATACCTTAGTGCAGGGCCGCTGTTGTTTGCTGTAATTTATGTTAAATAAATAAAATTATCATTATTAACTACGCCGCTCCGACAATCGTTTCTTGCTCTTTAAAACTTAATAAAGTCCTTGCGATATCCCCATGCCAGCCATGCCGCTTACCCACGACAGCAGAACTGAATCGACACTGGGCGCACAACCGGCAGCGTATCATCGAGCGAGCGCAGGCGCAGTTCGTTCTGTTCCAGCCCGTGCCAACTGAGATTATAGAAGATGCTGCGTTCGCGCCGCCGCCCGGCGTCAAGCGTCCGAGGTACCTACAATCCCCGATATAATATGTAGTACCGGCTCTGATGTTGAGCGCAGGGTCAAAGTGTTGGGATCGCTTTGCACATCTTACGAGACGATCATCGTATCAAAGGCTGCATTTCGAATTGCGCTAAAAGCACTTTCAGCGCGAAACCGATCATATATAATAGTCACAAATATTTGACAAAAAGGGTTTCTTACCTACCTACTGCATTTATATGGATTCGTGTTATTAGTACTTTTAGCGCAATCCGGAACAAGGGGAAAGGCTCGGACTTTATCCAGCCGAAAACTGGTCCGGGTAAGCCCATATTCAAACCATCGCTTTAACAATAAGGTCGTTTTTTGAACGGATTCCTGCAGATGCTAACGGATTCCGGCTGGTTATAAGTTCGAGCCAAAGACGCGGGTCCGCGAATCACATACCACCTTGAAGTTAGTGGCGCGAAATAAACAACGGCGTCACGCGTGAAGGCGCGTCATGCAACTAGCCAATCACGCGCTCGAAAGATCCGTGCCGCTACTAGTTTTTGTTTTTATAATCCCATATTTTTAAATATTGGACAAAATCACAACCGACAGACGTTCAACAAAGTACCTACTGCTCTGAATTGGGTACTTTCATGAAAGCGAGATTTTGGGCGTCGTACACAGGGGTCCGACGGAATGCTTCTTAAAAAGAGTTAAAAAGCTTGACATCTGGCAACGCTAGGTTAAAAACTGGCCTGACAACTGCTGTGCATTCAGTCAATATCGTATTTTCCAGAGTATACCTGACACTTCAAGCGCGCGACTGCGCTGTAATGGGGGAGCTGCGAGCAGAACTGTTCACGGATGTATGCCCTGCCACCTGCCAGCTGTTTCTAGAACTGCTGGATGGAGACGGGCTGGGCCACGGCTATGTTGGGACTCGATTCTTCAGGTAATTACGACACTACAGTATGCGGCAAAGAGTGGGGATCGTTTTGCGCGTCTTACGATCATCGTATCAGAGACGCGTGTGCGCAGATCTAACAACCAAAACGCGACTGCACCGCCGGCTGTGGCTATGCAGTCGCGTCGCATAAATATAAATATTGGACAACATCACATACATTGCTCTGATCCTAAGGTAAGTAGCTAAAGCACTTGTGTTATAGAAATCAGAAACAACGACGGTACCACAACACCCAGACCCGAGACAATATAGAAAAGTTCGTTTTCCACATTAACCCGACCGGGGATCGAACCCGGAACCTCAGAGATGGCGGTGGCTTGTGGCGATGACTTGCTTGCCTCTCGGCTACGGAGGTCGTCATAACTAGCCAATAACGTGATCGTAATGGTCTTTTGCGCATCTTTCGCCCAGCGCTCATCATCAGTGTCGCTAGTTGTACGAACATACATAGAAATTAGAATATTGGCGCTGGCGCTGATAGATATATGTAGATGTATGTTATTTAGGTTCATTACCAAAATTTTTATTTGTATCCGGTACGTAAGTCGCATTTTAGAAACTCTGCGCTACATTTCCCTTTCTCTTTAGTTCTCCTTACGGAAGAGCTGTTATCATCTGCCTAAATTATACTCGTACGTTTTTGTCTAAAAATAATGTATAATTTACTTTGTATCTACTTAAATATCTTGTCTGCCCCAACCCTTCCTCTTTCGAATCGCTCTATTCAGCACTGTTCAAATAAACTACGCTATTCCGGTCAATTCTGCTTCATTATTATTTTTTGTCATTGGTAACTTCTTTAACACACAGTGAAACACTTGAAATTCTACGAGAATGGTAGGTAATGTATGTGCAGCACTGATCAAATAAACTACGTAGAATGTGCAGCGCCGTTGGATTCAGAGACCAGGGTGCCTGTCACTTAAATCGATCAAAAATAATACAAATTAACATTGACTTTTAGATTGAAGTAAGTGGCCCAGTGCGGATTGGTGGAGGGGTGTTGTAAGGCCAGTGACTAAATCTTACTGTCAGATGTAATCGCAAGCCGCCTTAGGGCCTCTGACTAGGCTTCACGATTAATATCAAGCGATATCAGCCAGGACCAACTTTTAACGTGCTTTCCGAAGCACGGAGATGCTCGTGATAAATGTCACTAAATATGGTCGGAATGGTTACCCATCCACTTACAACCGCGGCGTTGGTTGCTTAACTTCAGTAATCGATACCAAAGCCACGGTAATATTATCTATTACCGTATTATTACTATGCCAAAGCGCTGCCGCTACTGAGCTACGATACGAGCTTCTCACAAATCTAGCGACTTAAAATAATGATACAAACTTTTTGATACATTTTTTTAATTGTAAAATTACATGTCATATTGACAGATTTTGATGGATATGGGATATGGATATGAACACTGGTTATGGATTCATACTATGTTCAAACTTATTTGGATTCTGATATTTTTTTTCACCAGCATATTCTTTTTTATAATACTGTTTTTCATTAAATTCGTGCACACGGACGGCGAAGACGAGGATGCTCGTCTCCGACTCCGGTTTAAATGGGACCAATGAGCTGCTGGTCAAAGTTGTCAGCCCGGACGGGCAGACCTTTACTGCGTATTTTTCTGAAAACACACTTATAGAAGAGGTAAAAAACAGGGCCATAGATTACTTCTACCCAACCGGGGAGTCAGGATCGAGCCGTTACAAAATAGTACGAGTTCTCGACACGAGCACGTTGCACGATTTCCTCACACTTGCTCAAGAACAGGTGACGATGCAGGAAGAATTGCTGCTTGTGGAAAGGAGACTGCCTGAAGCGGGCACTCTTTGGGATCTGGGCGCAGTGAGGGCTCCACAGCAAGGCACCATTGCAGTCGCCACCGCGTCCCTACCCGCTCCCCAAAATATGATTCGCCAACCAAATCTACAATCCCTACTTTCAACCAATGAGTTGTCTTTCGAACTGAGGAAGATTTTGATATCGCTCATCGAAGCGGGCGCTCGCTTAGCAGCAGCAGGCAGGAACTACGAGATGACGCTAGGACAGCTGTCAGCCGCGCTGGACGAACCACAACGCCTGCATCAGAACATTGTGCAGGTAATAACACCAGAAGAAATCGCTGCTCGGTTCCATCCATCAGAAATCCAAAGCGTGTCCGAAGAGCCGTCTACGACCACCGGCAAGGTGGCTAACGGCAACGAATTGTTCAAGCGGGCGGAGCACTTGCAGAGGTTTTTGGAGAAGTTCCGTGCGTGGCGAATGAAGATAACCGAGCCTCCTAACCCAGACTCTGTGACCGCGTTGAAGGATTTGGGGTTTTCAATAGACGATGCTGACCAAGCGTTGCGACAGACTGGGAGTAACGTGCCGGCGGCTGCCGCGTGGCTGATCGGAGAGCGAGGTTCTAGCATCTTCGAGCTGATCAACGGTCTTCCAGATGGCCTTATCCTGCAGACACTTTTAAAGCAGCCTCAGATTCAGAGAGGTCTTTTAAACACTAGGATGTTGATCGCATTCATCGCGATGGTAGGGCAGACGGGGAGCGCAAGTCTGTGGCTGAATTCTCCCCACGGAAGTCCATTGCTGTCACAGATATCGAGGACGTACCACTCAGAGAAGTACTGTTTGGCTGTGAATCAGTTCTCTGAGGAGAGACGCGAGACCCAGTCCATGCCGTCTACGTCCGGGCAAAGGAATTAGTGATTGAGTCAAGAATGAAACTGTAACTTTTTGATTGTATTAAAGTTTTGATTCGAACATAACACTAATTATTTCCATTTTTTCTTGATAATTAAAACCGTTAGACCTATTCGTAAAGGAGGATCTAGTAGATGAACTAAGTATTTGAATTACGTACGTTTCTCTGGTCGACAAATTTATATCGAATCGCAGAACCTTTCTGTTCCGTTCTGGATGGGGGCTTGTTAGGAATATTAGGATGTTTTGTTTTAAAAAAAACATTTTCTATTTCTATTAATCGTCTTCTGCGCATCTCTCGTCTTTCGAGCGTCGACGTCGTCAATCAGTGTTGACGCAACGCTTGCGCAGCGGCATTTACTTAACGCTAATTGGACACTGCCACGACGTCGACGCTTGGGGTCCCTTCAACTTAATCAAGATTCGTGGCGTTAGTTGTGAAGTTGTGTACAGGAAGGTACCAGGGCTGTACTGGAGCGGTGGTGACGTCATCTACGACAACGGGTGCGGCTGCTACGCGCAGCGCGGCCGCCGCGTGCCCATCGGCGCGGAGAACTACCACTACTCACACTCCATGCCTGGTGGGTTGATATCATCATTCTTCTTCTTTGCGTGTTGACATAGCCACCGATATAGCACGACAATCCTCGAGTGTGCAGGTGTAGGGCATGACAGAAGCTGTGCTATTGTGGGGGGAAATACCACATAGACATGCGCCCTCCAAGCTGTAACTCCACCGGTGCGTGTTCTTCCTGCTTCGGCCTACTTGGGTCCGTAGCCTATTTAAGGACCAAGTTGCCTAAGGTAGATCATGCCCACGCGGGAGTTGCTCTGATAGCTATATTCAAAAATAATTTAGCAAAAGGGAGGGATACAATATATTGTCAACGGTATCCCTCCCTTTTGCCAACATTGCTCGACATTGATGTCGTCAAGAGGATAGTATTGTCAACAGTAGCCGAAAGGCGAGCACGCCGGACTATAGGCGCCACCACCTCTGAGGTTCCGGGTTCGATCCCCGGTCGGGTTTAATGTAGAAAACAAACTTTTCTCTATTGTCTCTGGTCTGGGTGTTGTGGTACTGTCATTGTTTCTGATTTCTATAACACAATTGCTTGTTGTAATTAATAGGCTCTCAATCCAGATGCTTATTCTGCAACAGTCTGACATGATGATGAGACTAACCTTCGGTGCTATCACCGTAGGTCTGTTATCGATGCGGGTGACGCGAGATGACGAGGTGTGCGGCGCATTCAACATCACGTTCAAGCCGCTGCCGCAATTGGACCTGCACAATGTCGTCTTTGGGCGGGTATGTTTCACTCAGCAACCACATATAACTTATAGAACAGGCCTAGAACGAGTTGCACAAAACAACCAAGTCACATAAATCGATCGAAAAGTAGTACAAATTAACATTGACTTCCGAAAAAAGTAAGCATCGCGACCATTTTCTTGCACTCGCACTAGGCCCTCAGGAGGCGTATTTTGAAGTATTTGTTCAATTCGCATTCGAAATTTCAAGAATCTTGTACCTTTCCTTCCTAGGAATTCGAATACTTACAGTTATGGTGATTTCGTACAACTAGCGGCACGAAAGTTGAGCGCTGGGTGAAAGATACCTACGATTACGTGATTGGTTAGTCGCGCGCCGCGCTTGCACCGCCGGCCGTGATTGGTTGTTGGCTCCGCGCACACGCGTCTCTGATACGATAATCGTCTCATAAGATGCGCAAAGCAATCCCCACTCTTTCCCCGGTGAATTTAAATACTTCAAAAATACGCCTCCAGCAATAAGAACCTTACTCCGAAACAACGAAGTTGTTCTTAAAGAAAACGAAGTTGTACTTAATTTTACCCCTCTTAAATTCAAATTATTTATTTGCCTAGATTTCAAACAAATTTTTAAATTAGCTGTTACGAATTGTATCAAGTTGTCAATCAGGTTAAAAATGCGCAGTTAGCGCGGTAGTTATCCGACTACGCCGAAGCAAAAAGGTACCCACCCACTGTATCGGTACCTAACGAGCTAACGAGTCTGTTTATGGCGACCACGGCTCTACCTTGACCATTTTTGTACCTATTCGTTTCTGGATTTCTAACAAAATTATTTTCTTGTTTCTTCCTTTTAGATCCTCTTTTTGTTTTATTGGCTTGTTATTGTCGTTGGGTGCTCTGAGCTCGTGGCGGCAGCGCTTTTGTATCGATTACTAAAGTTAAGCAACTCACGCCGCGGTTGTGAGTGAATGGGTGACCATTCTAACCATACTCAGAGACATTTATCACGAGCATCTCCGTGCTTAGGAATGGACGGCACATTAAAAATTGATCCCGGCTCATATCGCTTGTCTTGAAGCCTAGTCAGAGGCCTTAATTACATCTGACAGTAAGGTTTAGTCACTGGCCATACAACACCCCTCCACCAATCCGCACTGGGCTCGCGTGGTGGAGTACGGCCCAAACCACCTCACAGTTGAAACCTGTGCTCTGCCCCTCTAGCATGAGCAACAAAACACGATATGATAGCGAATTTATCGCTTATTCTTTGTGAAACCTATATGAACTTTTATCGAAAAAGCGAGCGAGCGTGAGGTTATGCTCGCTTTTTCGTCACCGGCACACTGTTTCAATAAAAGTTCACGATGGCAGCTATGTTATCATATTTTGAAAGTAAAGAGGCGATAAATCGCTATATCATATCGTGTTTTGTCGCTCGTGCTAGAGGGGCTGCATTGGGACGTCCCAATAACAAGTAAAGTATGCCTGTATACGTATACAGGCATACTTTACTTTGTCGCATCTTCGCCCAACTAATTCGAAGCTTTACCCTGTGGTTGCAGATAGTCCGTCCATGCGGCACATTCGAGTCGATACAAGGGCTGGGGTCGGCGCTGAGCGCGTACCCGACGGTGTTATTGAGCGCGGCGCGGCGGCGCGTGCGCGGCCGCTGGCTGCGCGGGGAACCGAACACCAAACTCGCTGACCGAGTCAAGTGGATCAGGGACTGATACCTACCTACTAACTGTCGCACTCAAATATGACAATAGAAATAGAAAATGTTTGTTGGTCCAAAGAAACAGTACATTTACTAATATGTAATAGACTCGTTTGTAATTGCACATCTAAATATGCAATAAATGATATAAAAAGATTTATATTGTAAATAAAACTCGATTCATGTCCTCCCTAAAATTTACTTTGTATTTATTGACCTACACAATGTAGTCATAAGTTTTGTTAACTTGAGAAATGTTATTTAAATATTATTTCAGCTACATCATCTTTTTGTGTAAATATCAATCAAATATTTGAAATAAGTACAAGTACATGCAGTTTTATTTAAAAATCGTGTTTTAAACATTGCGTTATCCAGTCATTTCAAAAGGGATGTTGTCAATATTTTTTAAACTGTTTTCATTTTATAAACTGCTGCTGCTCATCACACAGTGACGTCACCTGACGTAACGCACTCCGTTAAGCGTTTGCAGTCACGTGATACTGGGCATTAAAAAAACATTTTTGATTATTTATTATCGGTGTCCTCGGAAACAATGCTAAAACCCACGGGCCTAAGCCAAGCAAGCCGCATTTTCAGAATTGGTGATGGAAGTGGTGTCGTCCTGCAATAACTTCCTGACTATAAGCGACAAGTGTTAAGTATCGCAGCCTTTTTATTATTATTTATTTATTTATCAGGCAGGCAGTTGAGACAACTGGTGGTTGCCTGTATCGTGCTGGTCCCCACTGGTTAATCCGATTGATTATTTTTAATTAATTAAGGCGTTTTGCAGACGGCGGGGCTGGCCGGGCCGGTCTGTCCGCGAAGCAATAAAGACCGCGTCTGCCCGCCGATGCCCGCGGCTGCCCTCGCCGCGAACACAAAGCACACCGCCGCGCCGCCAGTGCCCGCCGGGCAGCTGCGGCGCGGTCTTTTTGTCCTTCGTGTGTGCGTTGGTAGTATAGGATTCCCTTTGCGGTATCGTTCGCGGTGAAATTGACCGGCCCGGCCCGCCCCGCCGTCTGCAAAGCGCCTTACTGTACTGGTTCCCTACTGGTTAGGAATGTCAAATCAAACTACGTTTACATTGTCCAAAATATAATTATAAAAAGTCTTAAAATGTTATAGGTAAAACCGTAACAATATAACATAACACTTATTGAACATGATGCAGTCACAATACATTGAGCCTATAATAGTCTTATTAACAACCAGACACATTTAAATGTATTTTTTGGATATAGAACGACATTACTACAAAATATAGCATTTGGTCGTTTCTGGAGAGTAATCGACTATCCTTTTTACTTACGATAAATCCAATGATAAAATAAAAAAAATATTAAGAGTCAAATACACAGACAATTTTTAAGCGTAGAGTAGTATTGTAGCGATGTCGCAACTGAAGGCCTAATACGAAAATGTATCGTTCGTTCGGACGTATAAACCTAACAAATTAAAATATCCTGACTCTTGTATCAATCCTTTGACAAAATATGTCCATCTCAAACTAGCCGTGTAAAAAACACGACCGTTTTCCATTGTTCATATAATGTCAAAAGTTTGATACAAGTGAATGGTTATTTTAATTTGGTAGGTTAATACGTCCGAACGAACGAAAAGCTTTCGTAGTAGGCCGCGATATCGCTACAGCTCATTGTTTGCATAATAGGGACACTGCCTCAGGTTTAACATTCAACAGTCACCTGGGTGCCTAGTGCGAGCACCACAAAACAACCAAGTCACTTAAATCGATCAAAAAGTAATACAAATTAACATTTACTTATCGAAGTAAGTGAAGCAATTATTTTGTGGCACTCGCATTAAGCCCTCCGTTCGAATAGATAGATACTTTTTATTGTCTACCACACAAAACAAAAAGTACAGAGAAAAAATACAGAATGATACAAGGCTTTATTGCTTACGTTTAAAATTCGCCAATACTTATATGGCCATGATACGCATACAAAAATCGGATACCTTAGCGACATAAAATGGCGTATGTACATTCTTTTATAATAGGAATTGTCCGTGATTTTATTAACCTTCAACACGTAGGTACGTTATCGTGTTAAAGTCTCATTCTAAACGTTTATTTTCCAGTGTTTTGATGATTTTCAAATATGATATTTTAAAACGTACGTACGTTGTTTTAAAAACTATACAATATTTTTAAGCTGTTTTACTATAGAAGTTTGTGCACAATTCTGAAAATGCAGTGAAGGGCTATACTCCTTCATTTCATTTTAAATAATATAATGTGTGATATTATACTGCTCTTCTCGCACATGTATTCATTTACTCAAAAACTTAAAATACTTATTCAATAGAGGCTAATAAGTCGGTCCCAATGAGGTAGGATAAAAAATGGTATGCATAGCGCTTAAATCAGGCCCGTTTGCAAAAAAAGAAGTTTTTAACGCCTAATACATACCTCGATAGTATAATACATAGCATATATCGACCCAGCAAAGTAATAGTTGTCGCCCACATTTGACGGCCGATCTATGGTATATGGTATATGGTATATCAATTTATACAACTCTTCCTATGGGACCAAATAAAATGGCAAAATACATTTCACTTTCCTATACTAAATATGAGACCAGCTGAAATAAGTTTGTATGGAGACATGATTTTATTTTTAAGATTGAGATGTACCTAGGTCCCATTGAAAATATTGCTGTATTTTATCAGAAAAATAAACTAAATTACCAACTTATATTGGTTGTACAAGTACATGTCATCGATGTTGAGCGCTGGGTCAAAGATTGGGGATCGCTTTACGCATCTTACGAGACGATCATCGTATCAGAGACGCGTGTGCGCAGAACTAACCAATCACGGCCTGCGGTAAAGGCAAGGCGCGCGACTAGCCAATCACGTAATGGTCTTCTGCGCATCTTTCGCCCAGAGCTCAACTTCCGTGCCGCTAGTTGTAAGTATAATCTATTTATCATTTTCAATTATGGGTAGACGTCTGGAATCTGTTCACTACGTATCTTTTTTCACAATCACTCGACAAACTCACTTTACACGCGTAGAGTAGGTCGTCCTCGCGCGTTTTGTTCTTGAGGTATCTGAAGATTTTCCTGTAAACATGTTTATTGTTAATTGAAGCAAGAGTAGGTTAGTTGTCAACGTTTAACCTAACATTGGCCTATCAATCTACGTATAAACGTATGAAATCGGTCGACAGGAAAAAAAAAGATTTTTTTTTCAATGATTCCAATATTATTTTTCTGCTCAAGCATAAATACTGGAATCTGCCCCCCTAGCATGACCAACAAAACACGATATAATATAGAGATTTACCGACATCCAACTCTCGAAATATTATTTATACCTACATAGCCGACATATTGAACTTTAATGACGTCACCGACACGCGGACGAAATTCAAGATGGCGGCTATGACGTCAAAATTTAGTTATAGATTTGACAATTATCAGCATATTTAAAAAAAATCTGACAATAAGACCTTAAATAGTAAGCCTTTGTTAGGTGGACTTGCACACAACCAGATTAGTTTAGTACGAGATTAAGACATCATTCTGTCTCTGTCATCGTTATACAAACTGACAGCAATAGAATAATGTGTCAATGGATAGTTCGGAATTAAATAAGCTAATCCTGAGATGCGCAAGTGGGCCTTACAAGTTGAAATGGCGACTAATATCTTAATTTAATGTAATACAAACTCACCATATAGCCCTCGGCGCATGCCCCCAATCTCTAGGCAGCGTCGCGAGCGCACGCTGCACCTCGTCGTCCGTCACTCGCACGTCGGACACCACGCGCGACACGCGCACGTCGCACGCGCGTGGCCAGGGCACTTCGCGCGCGTCCGTTACTACCAGCTCGATCCGCATTGTCACTTCCCATACAGAGCGGAGGGGGATGTTGGCCACCTGCAGGAAAAAAAAACACCGGTGTCATTAGACTGACAGTGCTAATAAGATCTCCCGCTCAACATTAGTCGCGGCATAGACTACGACAATGGTATTGTGCGGGAGCTTTGAGAGGTGTAGCCAATAGGTTTCAAGTGCCTCAGAAAGTGTCTTTATGTCCCCCTAAAAGACTGACATAGTGCTTTAATGTCACTAAAAGAGCCTCATAAAGTGTCTCCATGTGTCTCAAGCACCATAATGTCCAATCGCCGCTAAAAGTTTTATTATGTCCGCCAAGTGTCCCAAAACTTGCACTTTTATGTCCCAAAGGTGGTCCGCGAAGTGCCTTTAGTTCTACTAAATGCCCCACATAGTGCGTTAATGTCACCAAGTGCCCCAAAAAGTGTCTCTATGTGCCTCAAGCGCCATAATGTCCCCCAATCGAACCAGAAAGTTTATTTATGTCCCCCATACCTACAAATAAATATAAGTACCTTGAGCGCCAGACAGCCATCATTCTGCAGCGTCGCAGCAGCGAGGGCACGTCGCCTGCTTTAGCACAACCGCCGGCAACGAAGTGTTATACGGTACCCCAAGTACCCAACAAAGCGCCTTTATGGTCCCAGTACCCACACAGTGTCTCTAGGTTTCCAAGTAACTGAATGTTCCTAAAGTGCCCCAAATAGTGCCTAAGTCCCCAAGTGCCCATGAAAGTGTCTTTATGTCGCCCAAGTGCCCCAAAAAGTGTTTTAAGTTCCAAAGTGCCCCAGAAAGTGTCTTTATGTTCCCTCAAGTGCCCACAAAAGTGCCTTAAGTTCCCAAGTGCCCCAGAAAGTATCTTTGTGACCCCCAAATGCTCCACATAGTGCTTTAATGTCACCAAGTGCCCCAAAAAGTGTCTCTATGTGCCTCAAGCGCCATAATGCCCCCCAAATGCCCCAGAAAGTGCCTTTATGTCCCTCCAAATGCCCCACACAGTGCTTTAATGTCACTACTTGCTTCAAAAAGTGTCTTTTTAGCCCTAAATATCCACAAAATGCATTTACGTCTCCGACCTGACCTATAAATGTCAGTTCCTTGAGTGAACACGTACCTTGAGCGCCAGACAGCCGTCATTCTGCAGCTTATAAGCGAGATGCAGCCTCGCCTCGTGCATAGCGCGGCCCCAGCGCAGCGCGATGCGCGCCACGCCCGCGCAGCGTCGCAGCAGCGAGGGCACGTCGCCTGCTTTAGTACAACCGCGGGCTACGAAGTATCGCATCGTGTCTAAAGCGAAGCCCAAGCATAGGGTCGCTACGGAGTTCTCCTTGGCTGTAATGATATAATACGATTGAGTGGCTCGTTTGTTACGCATCATTTCGGCTAGATTCGGTGAAGTTAGATTCAATTTATTAGGGATAGTGTCACAATTATTTTTTTTATTACAGAGTCACGCGTTGAGCTGCTTGCATACTTCCATTGTGATTTGATGCTCCTAGGGGCTCACCAAATCAACATAGCCTTAATCGGTTGCATGATTGTAAATGTAAATCTATTATTGGCAGTTTGTCTATGTAAGGCTTATAACTCTGTTATTTAAGGTGTGGATTTTGTGTAAAATGAAATGAATAAATCACTTTTAAGTGACCTTTCGTGTGCTTAGCTGACTCCCGTATATATGTGAAGTAGAAATATATCCTGGTACATATCTCTCTACACCCTCGTGTATACAAGTGTCTTTTGTGACCACTAGCACCCCCCTCCCCTCCCTGCGTACCTATAGCAGCCCCTCATGTCTAACCCCACCTCTGTGTCTCGTGTGTATAGCCAAACTTCTTGTCTCGTGTGTCTAGAATGTGTCTCGTGTACAACTCTACGTACCTGCGCCTGCGCGCACGGTCTCCAGCGCGGCGTGCAGCACGGGCGTGTCTGCGCGTACGCGCGTTCTCGTCGCGTTGTCGTGGCGGTGCTCGAGGCGGATAGTCAGCCGCAGCCGGCCGTGAAGCAGCCGGAAAGACCACGTGTCTACGACCGATGCTTCCCATTCGCACTCGTCAGAGCTGCGCATACACATATTATGTTACAAACCTCGGCACGTGAACATTAGAATGACTGGTCAACAGTCGTACTTAACTTTGCAACATTTGACAATTTGTGAAAACTTAAAAATTGGTTTAATATCAGTTAGAATAAGTCTGTCTTGTATGAGGTTTATGTTATAATAATAATAATGTTTTTATTTTATTTATAATGAAATTCAACAACTACGTTACATTATCACAGTTAGTCTAATTTTACAAGCGTGACACCCAGACAGTTACAGAGTTTCATAACATGCATGTTAATGAAAATTTAATTTATTAATAAATTAAATTATACAATAATGTGTAAAATAATCACTAAGTGTCAACTGTCAAGTGTCACCGAAATCTTTTAATCTTGAAAGGACTATTTATTTAAATAGATGTGCTAATAATTTCTTCACTCACCCCATAAATGGCAGCATATCAATCTTGGCGACGACATTTACACTCGATTCGCACTCGAAGACCTGGCTACAGCTCGAATCTTTCACAGCTTCTGGTTGCCACTCCATCTCTCCCGATCGACTTTGATTCGACGACATCTGAGACACTGTTGTCACCACACTCGGGGTCTCCTGCATTTCTTTCTGGTTCTTACTACTCGTGAATGAACTGACTACATCAGGACTTTTACCCTCTAGGTCTGACACCGACGTTGGAGCAGTAGAACTAGCAGACCTACTCAACCCATCAATCTTCTGTTTGTTCACCCCATTCTGGTCTATATTCGTATGGATATCATATTCAGTTAGCAAATGCTGAACGGTGACTGTTGTCCCCGCCTTTTTATATTTCGGACTCTTTGATTTTCGCGGAGTACGCTTACGCTCGCTTATTGGACTATCGGCGGCGTCCGAAGATTCGTCAACTTCCATCGTTCGAACGTTCTCGTCTTTCTCAGCTATTAACTTTTCCGGCGTTACGGCTTTTACGTTTTTAACTTTATAATTAGGACTGTTTGATAGTTTCTGCATTTTCGTCATCTGTTTTGGCGTGCTATCTAAACTGAATAAGGCACTGTGTTTTTGCCTATCCTTTTTAGTGGAACTGTGATTTCGTTTTTTTCCTTTATTACTTATTGCGATCGGTTCACATATATCATCCATCGATGTAAAGTCAGAAACTCT
The DNA here is from genome assembly GCA_950371115.1 of Anania fuscalis. Taxonomy (NCBI): domain Eukaryota; kingdom Metazoa; phylum Arthropoda; class Insecta; order Lepidoptera; family Crambidae; genus Anania; species Anania fuscalis. Next base: position 5,087,453 of record OX493352.1, read on the forward strand.
ATCGGATAGAATCGCGTCTTTCTCCTCGTTGTGGTATATCACTTTTACGGGAGAAGTGCCTCGAGAGTTCGTTGTCGAAGAATCGACGGTCACCGTACCAATATCCACATCGAAAGCACTCTGTGCCAACGCATCATCTACTAATGTTAGTGACGAAATTATTTTAAGCAAGTCTTTGTTTTCTTTCATTGCAATTACGGTGTTCGCTTCAGTGTCCTTAAGCTCGCAAACACGTGCCGATATCGACTCGTCCACGGACATCGGTTTGCTTGTATTAGAAATAAGACTCTGAGCGTCCAATTTATCACAGGCCGAATCACCAGATGGCTGCATCGTATGCTGCACTAAAACGTTACCGACGACTTGCTCATTATTTGGTAGACTGTGGGCTGACTCACTATCAGAGCATTGGCTTTCATTTGATTTATGAGGGTTATAGCTATGGACGTCTGCGGAATCCATCGGAACTAAAATTATGTTATTCAGTGGATTGTAATGATCGAATACTATGACTCTGTCTTGAGACGGCAAACGTGTCTCTCGTTTAAGATGGAAAGATTTTTCGTCGTTTATAGTCGATGGAGAGGTGGTTTCTGGTTCGTCTAATTGTTGAGACTTATTTACATGTGCAAGATATTCGTTCATTGGGAGTAATGATCTAGTGGATGCTTTTTCGAGCTCATTGCCGGAATCTGTATGTGAAGCAAGTTCTGTGTCCAAGTCTATTTGACTAGAGGTAATCAAATTGGCTTGTATTGGGGTGCTACAAGTTGAAAGTTCTCTTTGTAAACTCGTGTCCATCGGTGGTACTTGGGACGTCAAGGTATCCGCGTTGGGCTTGACTAAGTCATTCATCAGCGCCTTGATTTCATTAGAAACATCTTTCAGGTAGCTAGGTATGACGTTAGCCTTACAGTCCTTCATGTATGCAGTCTCACCAAGCGCAGTCTTTTTCAGCGCCGACCCTTTCATATCTGTTTTGAAACTCGCGTCGCTGGCCGACTCATCTTCTTCAAATTGGAGCTTTTTAACCACTTCGTTGCTCACTCGAACAGCCTTTTTCGAAGGCGCACTGAATTCATCCGGTGTATCTGATACCGTATCATCGATACTTTCGTCTATTTCCAATGACTTTTGTAGAGCGGCCTGTGCCATGGAGATATTATTCATCAAACTTTCTCTGGAAATAATAATAGAAAGTCTGTTAGGTGCGACACTTAAACGCTTCGGGTCGTGTTGTTCAATCTTTTCAACAGGCTTTATGTCCGTCAGATCCGACAGCATTTCAAGCAGCTCGTTAGTGTCGTTGGCGTCTTTGAAACTCTTCACTTTTGAAGTTAGAGATCTATCTTGACTTTCCGATTTGTCAAGCAATTTTTCACTTTGCAGATTTGAACGAATCATATTTTCAAAAATGCTGCCAATAGCTGTTTTTTTCTCATGGACTAAACAGTCCAACTCATTTAGTGTTGTTTGCAGATCAGCTGTAGCTTCTGTGCCTACATCTTCTTTATATTCCAATGATACAGGAGAATGTTGAATCCTAGGCACATCATCCTTTAATGTAAAACTTGTACTTCTTTTGTCTGTCTGTGTTTCGTTCTCGGTATCTCTAATGATGTAGATTAAATTGTCACTTGAAGTATTATGGTTATCTTCTGGCATTAAATCCTTAGATTGAGTTGAAATAGCGGACGTATTTTCAACGACGTCATCTTTAGACTCTTTCCCCATAGCACTGCAATCTGATAGAATTTCATCTTTTGGTTCAAGAATTTCTCCGCCATTAGATACATTTTTGGGTTTGGTTTCTATACTTTCTTCTATGGCAGCATCTTTGATGTTTCTAGCTAGAGCGTTCTCAGTGTCAGTATCATACATGATCGATTTCCTTTTTTCAGTCGCATTATTCACTATAAAGACATTAACTAGTACGGGCTGTGTGACCGGTGCAGTGCTTTCGCATTTATTCGTTATTTGCTCATCCAAAATTTCCGATTTATCTGATCTAAATATATTAGAAGTTAGAACTCTATTTATGTAAATGTTTCTATCATCATCATCTAACACAATAGTTTTACTTTCTTTTCTATCGAGTGTAATATTAGAAGGAATAGAACTGGTTCCTGATATGTCTCCTACACTACTAGTTTCCGATACTACAATGTTTATTTTGTCTTCAAGATCTTCTTTCGGAACTTCATGATTTTCTTTTTTAAATATATTGTCTGGCAAAGTTTGAGTAACGGAAACATCATCTTCTTTTTCATACGGTATCTGTTTTCTTTTTTCGTTAGGAGGTGCTAAGCCGAAAGGAACCTTGGTGGTGGTTGATATGTCACCTACATTAGTTTTTGCTGATACAATACTGATATTTTCTTTGAGATCTTTCGTCGAAACTTCACATTTTTCAGTCCTAAATGTATTAGAAGGCAAAGTTCTAGTTACAGAAATATTACTGACTTCATCTTCATGCACAATCGTTTTGCGTTTTTCGTTAGGAAGTATTATGTTAGTAGGAACCGCTCGAGTGAAGGATATGTCACCTACATCAGAACCTGAGACTAAAATATTTATGTTGTCCTCAAGACAGTCTTTTGCAGGTAGTCTAACCTTGTTAGGAACTGTTTGAGTGATAGAAATATTGCCCGCTATATTTTCATGTACTATAGTTCTACTCTTTTCATCTTCCATCTCAATTTTTTCAGTAACAAATATTTTGGAGATTGTAGCCTGAGAAGACATATTTCCTGGATGATACGATTTGCTTTCAGACTTATCCTTTTTTTCAGTGATTAGTATTTTTGATGGTAAAACTTTAGTAACAGAAATATCACCATCATTACTATCAAAAACTATTGTTTTACGTCTAACACTATCGGGATTAAAATTTATATCATTTAAAATTAAATTTGAAGGGATAGCTTGAGTCATTGATATGTCAGCTTCGACATTTTCGTAAATTATAGATTTCTTTTTGTCAGATTCTATATTATTTTGTCCTTCTTTTCTTTCATTCAGAATAATATTTGCAGGAATTGCTTGTGTGATAGAGATATTGTTTATGTCATTGTCATAGATAATAGTTTTTCGCCTTTCAGGCTCTAGCTTGTTGCCTTCTTTGTTTTCGTTTAAAATAATATTTGTCGGTATCGCTTGAGTTATAGATATATTGCTCATGTCATTATCATAGATAATAGTTCTTCGCCTTTCAGGTTCTTTCTTTTTATCTTCATTTTTTCCGTTTAATAAAATATTTGTCGGGATCGCTTGAGTCATAGAGATGTTACTCATTTCATTTTCAAAAACAATTGTTCTTCGCCTTTCAGGCTCTGGTTCGATGTATTCTTTATTTTCGTTTAAAATAATATTTGCAGGTATGGCTTGAGTCATAGAGATATTGCCCATAGCATTATCATAGAGTATAGTTCTGCGTCTTTCAGGCTGCGTTTTTTGTTCCTTTTCATTAAGAAGAATATTTGCGGGTACAGCTTGAGTTATAGAGATTTCACCCGTATCATTTTCATATAAGATAGTTCTGCGACGTTGGGGTTCTATTTTACTTACTTGAGGACTAATAATTTTTGAAGGAAGAGCTTGAGTCATGGATATATCAGCTTCAATATTATCAAAAACCACAGTCCTACTATTTTCTAGATCATTTAAGACATTTTCAGTCAGAACAATGTTATTAGGAATGCCTTGAGTAATGGAAATATTTCCAGTATTATTTCCTTGTATTGTCATGCGTTTCTTTATGGATCGGTTTTCATTTGTTAGACCATCATTATTATCATGCATAAAACTATGTTTAAAGCTTGCACTACTTAATATACCATTGGAACTTAACATGTGTGGATCTTCAATAAAGTTTGGTAAATCATCATTAACATTCAACACAATATTCCTTTGATGTGATTTAGGTTTTTTAGGAACTGTAGGCTGCAAATCACTGACGTTACCTTTAAGAATTTCGTCAGCCTCTTTATCTGACTGTATAGTTAACCTTTTCCCATCGAACACTAAAATCTTATCAGACTCCTCGTTTTCAGCAACAGGATAAGGATGGAGAACTATATTCTCTTTATCGGCCACCCAATCCTTACTAGAGCCGGCATTCTTATCAATTTGTAGAGAACTGTGGTTTTTAGACACGTCTTGGACTTTAGGGCTTTGAATAGTGTCCGTGATGGACATGTCATCATCGTCATTCTTGACGACCACATTAGTAGCATTTAAATCTACTTCAATATATTCAGAGAGACGTCTCCTGCCGGTGAACGGCCCAGGACATGCCATGTTATTTTGTACTCTCTGTATATCATCTTGTATCGCATCCAAATCGTCTTTAACTTCACCAATATTTTGTACGGCGGAGAAGTTGACATCTATATGGCCCGACATTTCTCCCATTGTCTGAATACCTAGATCATCACCAAAGAGGTTGCTTTGGTGATCTGTGAACGCGCTCATCTCGAATTTTTGTTGGGGGACTGTTAGTTTCTTGTCGTCGCCGGTGCACTCAAGAGACGCAAGTTGCTGTGTAAAGTTGACATTGTTTATTGACGTGTTTAAGTTGCGACTGGGATGATTTTCTAGGGTAGACCCAAAGTCGACAGCCTCTACTTCTTGGAACTGTTGATCGAATATCCGTTTGCCTATGTGCCCGATGGGTGCCCGCGGCGCGTTCGCATTGCTCTCGTTGCCAGACGACTCCAGTGATTTGTTGTGCTCCTCGTAAAAGTTCTTCCAGGTCGTTGTAGCTTCATTTGTTATGAATTCCCTGAAAACAAAAATATACTTTTGAAATATGGTTAGCCTTTTAAGAAAGGAAACAACTTTATCTAGGTTTAATTATATTTTCATGAGCTTGAGAGAAAACCAGTTCCAGTTAGAAAATATTGATATTTTTACAAATTTATAGAATACATTAATCTAGAGAGATTGATACCAAACTATTTTATACGAAATTAAAATGTTTTGAGTTATACAAATTACAATGAAATTCACCAAAAACTTCTCTGAGTACAGTTAATAAATACGGTAACGTAACTTATTTGTCATTAGGTATTTTATCCTTTAGGTGTTATAAAATCTTGCGCTCAGCGCTCTTACAAGTGATCCATTTAGTGCATACGTTCGCGATCCTCGCTCGGTACTCTAATCGGTGGCGGTTTTTAGGCAAACACAAAGGGGAGCGCGATCCGTATCCATTGAAGCAGTTACATAGCGCGGAGCGCAAGCGCTTCGCGAACATAGTGGATATAAGGCTGTAGGTACACTTACGCGACACCTGTGCGCCTGGAGAAGCTGACACGGCGACTTTTCGCCGTGTCAGTGGGCGTGGCCACATTGAACTCCAGCTCGGAAAACGGCGTCCGCGGCGGACGTTGACTCTTTAGTATCGACGAACGTCGCTTGCGTCTGGAACAAAGAAAACATAAGCATTATCATCATTATTTTAGCCATAGGACATGTACTGCCGAATAGAGGCTCAAGCCCCCAATGACTTTGTGATCAGACATATTAAAACATCTGGCATCCAGTACGGAAACCTGACTCCCATTTCTAGTCTGTGAGACAACCTCCGTAGCCAAGAAGCGTTCATGCCGGACTTGACTTTGCCATATCTGAGGTTCTGGTTTTGATTCCCAGTCAGGTCAAGTAGAAAACTCACTTTTCTATATTCTTGGCTCGGGTCTAAGTGTTGCTATACCGTCATTGTTTCTGATTTACTTACCTCAGGATTAGAGCAATGTATGTGATTACAATACACAATTTAATTGTACTATATTTATTTTTATCTCTCCTGCGGGAAATCAGGGCAGGGCCGGTCCTTTTGGAAGGCGTTCGTGGGGTTACAGATCCAACACCAAGAGGCCCCTTTGACATACAATACTGAGTTCGCCATCTAGCGCTGTTTAAGCTTTAAGTGCAGAACCCACTGGGCTGGCTAGTTGACTTAAAGAAAACAAGTGTATGCCAACATAGTCAGTTTTGATGAGGCCTGGTGTATAGCAACTAGTGATGCCACAAATACTTGCTTTCATTCATCTAATACCGAATAACAATGTCTAACTAACTTTGTTATTTAAGGGCTGTGGATTTTGTTTTGAATAAAATAAAATAAAATAAAATTATTCGACATTCAGGGAATAGCTGACTAAAAACTTACAAAAAAATACTATTGAGTTAAAATAATCAATTTATTTTTTTAAAAGCAACATACATGAGGTATTCCTCATTAAATAGTTTTGTACAAGAAATGGGTTGCCAGCATATCAAAATGTAAATCAGTATATTAAGAAACTGATTTTTATTTTCATATTCATATTCATTTAATCACTTTTATAATGTAATATTAGTCCACAATACAGGTACAAAAGATGTTCATTTTGTTACAGAATGGCCTTCTAAGGCATTCGTGATTTATTGATACGAAACAATTTAAATTAACATTTTTTAACATAATTAATTCGAATTCCATTTATAAATTTCAATAATACAATACTAATATTAAAAATAATCACAAATCGTCACAATATATAATGTTATACTTTATTTACTTTTCTCATATAACTCAGGTTAGTCTACCCTCTGACCATTTTGATAGTATATCTCAGGTAACAATTATATGATTCTACAAATGTGAAATTATTTATTATTTGATATGAAATTAATATTTTTATATTACATTCTTGATGTTGAATAATAATAGCAAGTTATTCGACTATTCGCCATAGGGAATGGCGCTTAATCGGTATTCAACTATTCACAGCATCTTTAATAGCAACTCACATCTTACAAAAATTTGAACTCCCAGACCCCCTTCTAGTGCATCATTAGAGAGAGTTCTATGCCGTAAACCTAACCTACTTGAATCAGAGTTAGGAATATAATTTATTTGCTGAAATCAATCAACCTATCAAGCTAGACAATAGAAATTGTATTTACGGCCTCATGCGACCACTTGGCCTTCAATAATATGAAAGTGTTTGAGTAAGGATGATGATGATGAGGGATAACCAGTCAGTATACAAGTCTTGAAAGTCCTTTATTAATAAAATTATTCGAGTGTTTGTTACATCCGTAGGTCATCAGTTCAAATCCTGACATGTACTTTATTGATATAAATCTAGCAGGGTTATAAGATGCCTTGATCTATTTGAATTTTGTACATTCAATAGAAAGATAAACAAGCGTTGGATTCAAAGAAAACTCACGTTGCTGCCGCCGCGTCCGAAGTTCTGCTATGATGGGTGTCATCCATTTTAATAAACACTATTAAACACCACGATTAATTCACGAGGTAATTACACCATAGTTAATTACTGCTCTTTAAACATTCATCAACCATGAAATAAAAGCTATTTGAAAAACAATCAAACAAAACAACACAAACGGTCTAAATATTCAAAATTGTCAACACTTTGAATGTCAGTTACCTTTTTTTTTAAATATAAAGAGCATTTATCATTCACGGCATTGAGCAAAAGCAGCTCAATGCCGTGAATTACGTGTGAATTTTCCGCTAGAGGGCTTAGTGTCGCGTGAGGTATCCGAATAAATCGTTGTTGGTTTGTTGGCTACGTACGCAGGTTTAATAGAATTGAATGCACGGGTAAATTTGTTTCGATTTAGTATGGAAAATATGAGTTACGTACGGATCAATGAATAAAAGACAATGCTTTAAAAGTGGAGCTAATAAAATAAGGTGCAAAAAGATTGCATTACATTTTGACTCCCAGCTGCAATCGGATTCCCATATAATTGCCTTGCCAGTCTATATTTTTGGGACGTGTATAAGTGCCCGGAAGAGATCCTATACACTGAATAAATTCGGAGACCTCACTAGACACTAATGCGGCAAACCAATCGTCGAAATCTTTATTTTTTACTTTAGCTGCTATGCTTGATCCGCAACACCTAATGGTGTTGTTATGTTTTGATTAGTAATAATATTTAATTACATAAATATTATTTAATTAATTAATCGTAATAATGAAAATATTATTGAGGTATGAAGATTAATTAATTACATATAAGAAGAAACATACAGCTACATACTTGCTAATTTAAGTATGGGTTCATTCAGTAGTTAGTCTATTCTATTCTTATAAAAGCCTTTGTAGAAAGGCTACATAATAATTATTTAGTTACTTTAAGCCAAGTTGGCTCAAGTAACTAAATGTACTTAGGTAGCATACTAGTAGGAGTGATTAATTTGTGGTGTGGTGTGTAGTTACTTGTAGATAAGTAAGTAAAAACTATAGGTTTCGTAAGTAAGATTAACAACACCAAAATGATACATACAGCACAATCAAAACTCCGAGAGCGGTAAACGTGAGCAAAGTTGTGTAAATCGAACAGATTCCTAGCCAAATTATAACCAGTGAATAGTCTTCTACTTCTCCAGACATAACAATTCACACAAAATTTAATCGTTCTACATTGCTTTACTTCGAAATTTTATCGTTCTACATTTCTTTATTTATTTTTATAAAATCACTTAAATTTTGTTGTTCAAAATGACATTTTAAATGAAAGAAGGATGTCAATTTGCATTATTCTTTTTTTCCTCGCTGTCACATTTGATGTAAACAGAAAAATTAAAGAAGTTTGTTAGTGATTTTACTTGTTTTTGATCCCAGTGCAGTAGGTATTGATTTCATTTCTTGATCATGCTACATCTCATCATCATTTCAGCCACAGGCTGTCCACTGCTAAACATAGGCCTCCCCAGCGACTTCCAGATCAGCTGGTTGGAAGTGGCCTGCATCGAGCGACTTCCTTCGTGCTCCATACTTAAACATAAGTCTGTTTTTTTTGGGGCATTTAAACCTACCTACCCTCAATGTACCTAAGTAACTAAACCAACTAATCGCAGTAAAAAATAATTATAATGCTTTAATCATACTTTAATTTTAATCAATTAACATATTTGTCAGTCGTTATACTCATAATCCATTTCTGATGAACTCATACAAGATGTGGTCGTTGTGGTGAATGATGACACAGAAGAATTGGATTCCCGCCTAGAAGAAAAAATAATTTTGTATTTATTTAGATACCTAGGTAGTTAGTTTCACTGCGCGATAAGATCCGACTTGAGGAGTTCCCCATAAGACCAAAAGAAACGGCAGCCCACGTCGCTCGCAACTCTCAACAACCGTTGGGGAAGAACGGTTTCCAAATTGGGGAAGTATCCCACGAATTGGAATGGAAGACGCAGCGACGGCGAGGGTAGGCACCCTGGTGGACCAAAGTCAAGGTTGCGTGCGCGCGCAGAATGAAATCGGTCTAGAGCCTCTCTCTGTAGCATTCCCTAAGGGAGACCTTTGTGCAGCAATGGCCTTCCACAGGCTATGATACTCTAGGCTAATATTTTTAAGTAACTGACTGGCTGTAAAGCTTTTACGGTCAAACCACTAAATCGACTTATGAAAGAGAAGAAGAAGTCAGTGTCCTATTATGTTACAAAAGCACGACCACAATACAACTATTTAAAAAAAAACGAATGCTTACTAAAAGAAATAAAGGTCATAGGATATTTTAAAAAACTGAGACACAACCTGCGCTTTGGTTTTCGTCTTCTCCTCGTTTTTCTAACAGTTTCTTTCCTGCTCCTTTTGTCATCGTTCCGCCTCTGATTCCTCTTGTTCCGCGAAGGCGTGTGGTCGCGGTCCGTGGTCCGTGCATTGGTATCGTCATCATCACTTCGTTTATTCTCTGCTTGCCGCTTTCGACGATCTTTGTACACCTCACACGAGTCTTTAGGGACCACTTTCCAACCACCTTTGCCATCAGCTCGCTGGCTTTTCTGTAAGTTTTAGTCTTGTGTTAACGCAACTGGTGCTGCAGTAATCTAATGAGGTGAGAAATTTATTATAATAGGAAAACTAACGTGTACACGAAGGACTTCATTAATGTTTTCAATATCCAAAATCGAAACACAGCGCGTGCATCCCAATGTGCATGTCGACTTATTATACCGTCTCTTATTTATTTTGTGTCTGTAAGTACTTTTTGTGGTTTTCAAAAGCCTTGAAGAACGCATTACACTGATATTTTTCAAAAGTGTTTTTTATTAATATCATAGTTTGTGATCCTAAGCGCTTTATTGTGACTTGTGAATGCGACACGGTGATTGTTTTGTAAAAGTGACTTTTTATATTTTCAATGACAGAAACTTTTCTTGTTTTTTCATAATAAATCCAAGGACTTTATACCTATGTGAGTACTATGAATATATCTTCACAATTTACCTGATTCTTCGTTGCATGTCTATTTTTACCCGACTGCCAAACGAGAGTTATGTTTTTCGAGCGTATGTTTGTATGTATGTTTTATTTCTTTGGCAAGCCCTACAGCATAAACCGTTTAACGGATATAAAAGTATAAAATATCAATAGATTCGTCTCAATTGTGGAAGTGACAAGGGGTATGTTAATTCCCAAAATTCCCGCGGGAACAGAACTTACGCGGAAAAAACGCATCTGCAATACTGATAAACCGATTTTGAAACTTTCTAAGGATTACATATTTTCAGCGCTAATAGTATTCAAAACTTTATTTTCCAAAATTCCTACAAAATACAGGCAAAAAAATACACTGAAAAAATAGGAAGGAAAAACCGTTTAATGGATTTCAACATATGATATGTCATTAGATTCGTCTTAGTTGTGGGAGTGACAAAGGCCATGTTATTACCTAGAATTCCTATTGGTACATGAAAAACCGATTTCAAATACTACTTACTCGAGTATTTTTTTTTTTCAATGAAGAGTTACAAATAAGGCTTTATAGTTCATTGAAAAGTAGGAGTAGAACGCTACAAACTAAAAAGTCTAAAATTAAATTAAAAAATCAAAAAACACGACTGCGTAAAGAACTGAACTAAAAAGATGAAAACAAGATTTAAAAAATCAATTTGCAGTTGGAGGAATCAATAATTAAAAAAAAACGGTTACCAATTGAGCTGAAATTTTGCAAGCATGTGTAAATCGGATTCGGATGACAATGTAAAATTATTATGATATGGTCTACATGTAAACAAGTACCTACATATGGCATTAATAATTAGAGTTGGGATTCCATCCTTGTATATTTCCAAAATGGACAAATACTCGGGAACATTCCCAATGAATCCACCCGTTGGGAAAATATTCGGGTGCTAGTTTATTGTTGAAATTATTTAACGCAAATAGAATGTTAAAGCTTAGATTTTAAGCATTTCTGTTGTTGTTTTTTTTAAACATAACATACAATGGTGGGTAGAGGTAAGGAGAACCATCTCACGTAGAAGAATAGTTAAATGAAAAAGTGTGAAGCTGTAAGAAGTAAATAAATAGCAGTTTGAAAATCTTCCACACAGTGCTAGAGTCGTTTGAGGGTATAAAATTAACTTAGCAGCTGTCGATGGAGTCTACTGTGCTGTGTTTTTATTTAAAAAATATATATATTTGTATATTTTTATTGAATGTGAATCGCATAGCACAACTAGAATACAGTTTTGTCATTGATAAAAAAATATTATAAAGAGACTCGGCTTAAAAGTTTTACGACATTGAAGAACTAAACGCCTAAATTTGTCATATGACTTCAATGTCCAGTGCTGCCAACATTAACAAATATTCCTCCATCTTGGGGCAGCTGATGTTTTCGAGATAAACAAATTTTGCGAAATATCGTAAATAATATCTCAAAATGGGTGCTTCTTTTGTCCCAATCACAGTTTTCACCGTCCTTTGGGGCGTCGTAGGCATTGTGTGCCCTTTCTTCGCCCCCAAGGGCCCTAACAGAGGGTAAGTTTCACACTTTGTATTTTGCACATTATTTGTTAATTTTTGACCTCATCTTACAATTTCTTGTTACATTTCAGCATAATCCAGGTGGTGTTAATGTTAACGGCAGCTACCTGCTGGTTATTGTAAGTATTCAACTTTTATTTTGGCCTAAAAATTGAAAAGGGAGTCAAGTCACTGTCTAGGCACACTATACATAGACTTTACTATTATCAGTTTACTATGAAGACTTGAAGATTAAATTAGCTTAAATACATTTCTTCAATGTTCCAGTCAAATACAAACCAAGAGCAGAGCTCACACTATGCGACTTTATACAAGGTTCAGGTTCAAATGCTTTTCTCCTAAGGCAAGCCTTTGTGGGATTCTCCCATTCCCCAATGGGATTCTTGTAACTTGCAACCGTTTTCTTTGTTGTCTGCAGATGAAACTATTAGTTAATAGATGCCATAAGTTAATGGCAGTGATTTTTTTATTTTCTTAGCTGTTATTACACTTAATACGATCTACGTTTCAAAGATACTTAATGCTTTCTGGGACACAACGCTAGACACAATAGAAATTATATTGCATACACTAAGCAATAAAATATCATTTATTTAAATGATATTTTATTCTTATATTTTATTTTAGTCCAGGAAAGTGATAAGCTAAGTTTCTTAATCTTCTATGTATACTATATAGAACTGTTCTGTATCTGCCAGAACACAGACAAAGTTTTATTTATTTGAAAAAATTATACCTTGAAAAGAACAAAGATCATAAAGAAAACGGATGTTAAGTTAAATTCAATGTTAGAACCCTGAAATTTTAACAAAATATTCCTGTAAAATATTACGAACAGCATTTGAAACTTTGTAAGGTTAATCCGGCATTCGCAATGTATAGGTTAAGTGGGAAACAATTAGTTCTCAACAAAAATGTTGCATTTTGTTTAAATTTTTGGCCAATTCTAAATGACAAACCAACCAATTCATAAGTCACAGTTAAAAAGAAATATTTTTCCCAGTATTTTTGCTTTTGTGACATTCATCTGGATGTGTGATATTCTTTTTTTTGAGACATATGTATCCTAAGCCTGAAATGACAATGATGATGACGATGACAATGAACTTTAAAATTAGTGCTTTATTTTTATAAGTAACAGAACTTTATACAATGTCTCATAAATTAATATGATGGATGAATAAGCATCCTCCAATTCCTTACATTAAAACCTCATTCAGAATGGTCTTATGACTATTTTTTGTCTATTAATTAACTAAATCCAAAAGACTAACATGTGGACTTCGTATGTGTTCACAGCTGGCTGTGTGCGTACATGGCGCAGATGAACCCCCTCATCGGGCCCAGACTGAACAACGAGACACTCATCTGGATCTCCCGTACTTGGGTAAGTTGAAACCACTATGGGAATAATTTATACTAATCAAAGAATGAAAAGATAGAGAGATTAAGTCTTTGACTGCGGAAAAACTAGACACAATAGAAATCTATTGTTTTGGGCTTGCCAGTGAGCCGCGTGGCGTGTAAATAAGCCCTAAATAGAAGTTAACTTCCATAAAATAGGGATGACGACTAACTATTTTTCCTCGTCTATCAGGTAGATTATCAAAAAGTATTGGACACATATTTTTTCTTTTTTCACATAATCAAAATATTACAGAGATATATTGATTTAAAATGTCGCATGACGTCACGCCTAGGTACAATTTTACTTAGAAGTGACGTCACGACTCACGTGGTCCCTCTTACGGACTTTGACGCGCACTATCTTTGTAAATTTTAATTGATTGACAGAAATAAAAAAAGAGTTTTTTTTTATATAATCTATCTGACGGACTAAATTGAATTTCATTTTCTTTACCCAGTCGTCATCCCTATTGGCATAAAAATATTATATATCGGGTGTAAAAAAAGGCTTAACCAAGCCAAATACCACATATTCTACGTATTATTACGATCATTTTTTTTCTTTTACACTATACCTGGGAAATGTCGGGGTACAGAGTTATTGACAGTTAAAGTTACAATTTTTTTTCAAAGATTTTTACAAAATTGACTTCTGTTTGATAATACTAAACTTTTTTACAAAGAAACATGATAAAAAATTTTAGTGCTTTTTTCATAAAAGGCTTTTAAAGGGCACAGCCGGCAATGAATCGTGCGCAGTGCTCTCGCGCCACCCGCTCGCCCGCCGACCGCTTACACACACAGGCATAGTCTGTGGCGTGCGCGCTATACATTGCGGGTTAGAAATAAGTTATTTTTTTGATACCCAAAATAAAAGTCATTTCCCAGCAATTATTTTTTTTGCATTCTACTTGGTTTTATGTATAGAATTCGTGGTTCAAGGCTTCGTTAAGCCTTTTTTTACACCCTGTATATATATTTTTTTTAAGAGCAAGAAAGCGAGAGAGAGAGAAAGAGCAGTTGCTCCGAATGCGATTAGTTAGTTGACTTCATTATAGGGGTGACTCTACTGCTCATATTAAAGCAACTTTTCTAAAAGACGAATATCAATATCGCAAAGAGAAACATTTTCCCGTATGAAACCACCATCACCAGCTGAAACCAGTTTTGAAAGAAGTGTTTTATTTGCAACCGACCATTCCGGAAGCAATGCATCGCCTTAAAAGGAGGTATATCATGGAGACAGAGAGCTTCAATTAAGCAGAGAATTTTCCTAATGAGGAATATACCCTTATCGCCAATCATCCAGCAACACATCTGCTCATAGTCGTTAGACTGATCGCATGATAAAAAAGGAAAAAAAAACTATAAACTTGACTGAACTCAACATCGGATTCGGAGGCGACCACTGTTTCGAAACGACTAATTGTTTCGTTTATGAAGTATTTGTTGTACTAACTATAATTTATTCTATTTTCTATTAGACGACCTCTATAGCCGTGAGGCGAGCACGCCGGACTTACAGTCGCTATTGCTGAGGTTCTATTCCCGGGCACGTGACACGTCATTGTAGAGAACAAGTTATTCTATGTTGCCTTGGGTCTGGGTGATGTGGCACCGTCGTTGTTTCTGATTTCTATAAAACAAGTGCTATAGCTTTTTACGTTAGGATCACAACAAAACATGTGATGATATTTAAGCAATCGATTAAACGATATACTGTTCCGTAAATTTAAAGTTATAGTATACAAAAAAGAAAAGACATACAAACAGAGCTTAGTAATACGGTAAAAACAAAGGTCATACTCTATGGGCGGAAGCTAATTGTTTATTATTAATTTGGTGGTGACAAATTACATGCAACAGGAAAACATTGTTTTTACTGAATCAAAGAAAGAATTCATAAGTGTAACATTGTAGCATTGTTGTTGTTGAATAATATTTCGTAATTTGGTACCCTCTGCAAGTATTCTAGAATCGAAATACGAGTGGGTTGGACCACTCGTTGCAGAATTCACGGAATGAATTTTCAAAAATAGGGATTTTAGTCATTCGCATGCGAATCTTGCCATTTTGTATTCGATTTGGAATTTGCATGATTCAAAACTACGTCTCCAGAGGGTGCAAAATCCATATTCCAAAATGTGCATATCCCAAAATGTCCACATTCCAGTGTCAATTTTTTGGTTAAATTAAATGTCGGTTTAAATAAAAAACAAGTGTTGTCAGGAGATCAGGAAAAAACAATAATAGGTATGTACTATTATTTTGGTTTTGACGAATATTGACGATTACGTGGGGTGGGGGTAACGATTGGCGTGGGGTCGAAATAGGGATTACCATCCTTTTGTTGCGAGGCGCTACTACCAATTTCGCCTAGAACACCCAGACTCGAGCTCCATAGGCTCGGGGCAATATTCGTTATCTGAATGGCTCTAAAATTTAGATCGTAAACCTTGTATCAAAAACTTGCCATTTATGGCGAACCACGGCCTACAAGCACTCCGTATTATGAATAAAGCGAAAAAACTTCCCATGCTATTTTTTTTCTTCAAAGCTAGTAGCGCCACCTGACGGCAGCAGATGTTCAATCTATCATCACATAATACCTACTGACTCACTGGCAGTCTATAAATAAGTACAAGCTTTCTCACGTGACTCCGTGAGTGAGTGAGGCGCGCGCTCGCAAATCTGACGTTTAATAAGTACGGCTGCCTAAAAAACTTTTTTGTTTGATATTATTATCCGAACAGTCAGACCGTAGTCCCACAGTTTAAGGTATTAAATCAACACACTTAAAAAAACGGGAATAACCGCGATCATGATACTTATGTACAAAATGTTACCTTTTTTGCCTGTCGTTATTTTGTACTTACCTACCTAAATATTAGGATCGCGGTAATTCCCGTTTTAGTGCGTCCTAGTATACAGGGTGACTGGAAGTAGACCCACCAATATAGCAAATCCCCACGTAGAGAGGCCGTTTGCGAACTATTGGACCGCAATTTTTTTTAATAAATAGCTAATTGTATGAAAAAAAAAAATACTCGTATGTTTGCTGTGCCCTAAGGGGTCCGTATTAAGTATTTAACTGTCAGAATTGTAAGACCTAACTGCTAATAAGGTAAAGCAATAAAAAATTATTCAGTGTTAGAGTACCTACCTATTACATATTCTAGTCGATGTCTGTACACGCAGTAGTCATACAAGAAGGTTAGTAGCACTATATAGTACATACATACTATGTCACACAATTGACATTGACCGCCAGAAATAAACTCACCGTTTAATCGCTCCTCGCCTCGTCTGCGATGGTTGTTATAGCGAAGTGCTATTTCACTTTGCGCATGCGTTTCTGAAGGCCGAATATGAAAGTGTTTTGTTCTTTCTTAATTAATTAATTAACCCAATACAATATAATGACCATCAATATTAGTCGTATTTTGTCAAAGGATTGATACACTGGAATGGCAATTTTTAACCCCCGACCCTAAAAGAGGGGTGATATAAGTTTAACGTATGTATCTGTGTATCTGTCTGTGGCATTGTAGCGCCCAAACGAATAAACCGATTTTGTTTGACGTAGTTTTTTGTTAGGGTTCCGTACCTTTTTGCAAGGTATCTTACTGCCGCACTCAGAGACGTCATTTAACCATAAAGTGAGGATTAGCATTTTCGTTCGTTCAATAATGGTCTTTATTCGTATCGTCTTAGAAAGTACATGTTTTCCTTAAGTAACCATTAAAGTAAAGTGCGACAGTTAGACACCTTTAGTTTAAAACGATTTGTCCTTACTTCTGTGGCCTTTATACACAAAACGATTAGTCATTGCGATGTAAGTAGTAGTCGCTCAGTATAGTTTACGTTGCAATCTCGGATATTGTTTAAGATCAAATAATCGTTACAACATAACATTCGATCGTTAATTAAAGTTACCTCGATCAATCTGAAATCGAAAACGACAGATCGTGACAGTCGTTCCGTGTGGGCTTAGAATGATGATATTCATATCTTAGCGCGTCTGGGTGACGGGTCAAAGTGCAAGTGTGAAGTGGGATCCTTGCGGCGCGCCCTTGATCCTAGAGTTCTAACTTCTATCGCTAATTATACGAGCAGTTGATCGCCAATGAATGGCGCTGGCCTCGGGATCCGGCCGCTGTTCGGCTAAACATACATTATTGTAGCACATCAGATTTTTTCTAATAATAAACGTAGTGTTTTTTGGATTGCTTGTTCTACCTAATTAGAATGCTGTGAATTTTAAATTGTAAATGTATCTGGATACAATCTTGTTAAGTTTTCTCCTGTGCCGAGTTATTTTAGTTGCACAATTTTGGAATGATGTAACATTCATTTTTAGGGTTCCGTACCCACAGTGCAACCCTATTACTAGGTAATAATAAACCACAATAATTAGAAAGCTAGAATAATAACAGTTCTTATTTAATACTATAGCCGCTTTAACGGGAATTAATAAAAAGAGTACGGAATCTTTTGTTGGCGTGCGAGACTCTCACTTAGTCGGACTTAGTCGTTTTTTTATAAGAGAGGACACACAGCATTGATGATTTCCCAATATTAAGATCATATCAAGCCTTCAAGAATTTTCTGATTCAGTTTCTATAAATAAACAAAACTTTTGACAAAAACGGAAAACTAAGAATTTAATGACCCTACTACAAAAAAGATAGACTAGTGTTAAACACTTGTTTATAATAAGTCAACTAATTTGAAATGTTGCCACATCAGACATTCGAGACATATTATTAACAAACATGTTTAATTGGTTGACTAACCTTTAGACAAGTGTTCAAACCTAGTCTATCTTTTTGTAGTAAGGCCGTAAATGTTTTCTTATTTAAAACGGTGGTTTTTTCCTGCGCCAGCGTGGTATTCGGCTTACATCGAAATTCTAAATCCGATTGTTTAGTTCTTGTATAAATTACATATTTGAAATACAATTATACAGGGTCCTTCAAAGGCCGACCGAATTAAACTGGTTAATTCTTGATTGCAAACTTGAGGTTATTAAGCGACAATGGACAACGCTTATAACGTTTTATAATAAGAATTTGACATGTTGCCAGCACGAGTAGCGATCACATGTGAATTATAACACGTGATGCATGCACACTGTGCTTGCATTTGAGACTTATGCGTGTACAGACTACTTACCCCAATAGAAGCCCTTACGATCGCTAAAAGCGAGAATTTTTCGCGAACGTAACCGCCCTTAATCGATAAGTTTAAAATAATATTTGCAAAAACACTATAGAGAAAGTTAACAATAGATTATAGGTATATGTAAATAGGACAGACGGACGGACAGCGGAATCATAGTAAAAGGGTCCCGTTTTACCCTGTGGGTACGGAACCCTAAAAAAATGGGACGTGAAAATGTAAAATTGTCTTTAATGGCCAATTTGCAGAAATAAATGATTTTGATTTTTGGTTTGCTGTAGACTAAATGCCACGTATAGAGATACGTTAGATAGTTAAAATCTGTCTGCTAATGCAGAACCTGGACCTGGTAACCTCCGGTATTTTAAAACCTATTTTAAACATCAGTTGGTGACAGACTTAAAGCTGTAGAGTTCGTTACCTAATGTGAAGAGACAATAATAAATTAAAATCTCTTTTTTGTTTCTACTTTATATTTTTTTTTGTTTTGTTTGGTATTATTAAGTCTAATAGGTCTACTTGACGTACCTAGGTCTAATACTTATTAGAAATTTTATTTTAACGTAAAAAAAACTTATGAAAAAGTAAAGTTATAAAAAATGATTAATGCGATTGTAAATGCCGTGCTGCGACGAAACAATAACATTATTATTGAAACTTATCGATCAAAAGCACGATAATGCGTCTTCTATCTACCTAAGTGGTCTATACGCGCGCTATTTGGCCGGCAACGCGAATTAATCCGACAATGTAAGTGCACTTTTATGGCAGTTTTGCCAAGCGAAAAGGGGAACAGAATAAATTGTAGTCATTTTGGTGGTACCTTGCCAGAAATTTTCGTTTATTTTGTATAATTTTAACCGATTTATTTGTAACCAGTCTAGGGGTCAAAGCACTTCAATAAGGCTCATTTCGCTGTCATTGAATTTTCTGCGAGTAATTTTAAAACTGCGTCAAAAATAACTAGAATGTTGTGCGTTTTATTTTAAAATCACGGATACTACGGGTCGGGAAAAAAAACTACTTTTAAAAACTACTGATTTCGTACAGCAAGTCGGACACACCGGAAAGAATTTGCGTTTCTTTTTATTAATAGTTTCCTTTCTTCTTGTTACAGGGCAACCCGATCAACAAAACTCAAGGATAAAATCGAATGAGGTGGTCTACGACATTTTACCTAAGTAACTTATTGTGAGTTTTTTCTCCTATAATCGTAATTGGAGGTTAAGAACTCCTCCATACAGTCTTTGTCATCGCGACAATTTGTTTCTGTCAAGAAAATGGTCTTAAAACTGCGGATTTAAACACAATGTTTCAATTGTATCACTATTGGCTCGTATAACTTTAAATATAGTACTAATATCTGCTTTGATAATCAAGGTTAAATTAAATCCTTTTAAAAATCTATGTTATCATTCCAAGTTAAGTAAGTCTAAGGACCCAACACTGTCTGTAAAAATGTATTAAATAATTGTAGATATTTTATTTCAATAAATTTATGTGAGTTAAAAACTAAAATGTTTTATTAATAAATTGTATGTCAGTAAACATCCTATGGTGTGAAGAGTGTCGAGCCCGTGGTCGATCCATCGTACCTCAGAATTTATTTAAATATCAATCAAATCAGTTGGGAAACTCAAATTAAACTAAATAACTGAGTGAGCATGCTGGATTTGGCATTGCATTCACTTAGGTCACGGGTTCGATTCCCGATCGGGTCAACGAAGAATTCATTTTTTCTATATTGTCTCTGGTCTGGATGGTGTGGTACCACATACAACAATCGACACAATGTCTTGATTGTGCGGTACCATCGTTTTTCTGATTTCTACAGGATGTACAAAAGGATAGGGACACTTCACACAGACACACTAGTTGCTGATATACATATAGTTCTATTCTAAATTTCAGGCATATAAATCCCGAAATTATTGTTAAAACTTTTAGAGAGCTAAATTTAAAAAAAACAGAAGATTTATGGGGCATTTCAATTAATATAATCAACCATATAATTGATAGTATAGCAACGCTTCTTGCTTGTATATTTAATCAGTGTATTGATGAAGGCTCATTTCCTAATTTAATGAAATACAGCAAAATCATACCCATATTTAAATCCGGAGATAAAAGTGATCCCTCTAACTATAGACCGATATCAATACTACCAGCTCTTAGTAAAATATTTGAAAAAATAGTGTTTAATCAACTCTTATCACACTTTAGAATGAACAATTTATTGCATGAGAATCAGTTTGGTTTTACCAAGGGTAGAAGCACAACTGATGCGGGAGTTGCACTCATTAAGCATATCTTCGATGCGTTTGAAAATAAGCAAGATGCTCTAGGGGTTTTTTGTGATTTGTCTAAGGCTTTCGATTGTGTAGATCACAAAACGTTATTAATGAAATTACGGCATTATGGTGTCTCAAATGAATCAGAAAAATTGTTAGAGTCATACCTCACGGATAGAACGCAAACAGTTAATGTCAATGGAACTGACTCTTCCGGGGCCCCATTATGCATGGGTGTGCCCCAGGGCTCTATATTGGGACCTTTATTATTCCTGATATATATAAATGACCTTCCTTACTTTACTAAAGACCTTTGTGAGATAGTATTGTTTGCAGATGATACATCATTGATTTTTAAAATTGACAGAGGTAAAGCTGCCTTTGACGATGTGAATGATGCTCTCTCTCAAGTAGTACGATGGTTTACTGCTAACAATCTGTTACTTAATGCAAAAAAAACCAAGCTTATCAAATTTACTATGCCCAATGTGAGGCAGGTCAGTACGCATATTAATATGTCAGACGATCATATAGATGCAGTCGATGCAACAACCTTTTTGGGAATTACAATAGACTCCCGACTGCAATGGGGTCCCCATATAATTGCCTTGTCAGGAAGGCTCAGTTCGGCGGCTTATGCTGTGAGGAAAATAAGGCTTATAACTGATGTCGAAACGGCAAGACTAGTATACTTTAGTTATTTTCATAGCTTGTTGTCGTATGGTCTATTGCTATGGGGCTCAGCTGCTGATATTGAGTCAATCTTTGTGTTGCAAAAAAGAGCTGTACGTGCAATATACTGTCTTGGGCCTCGCGACTCTCTGAGGGAGGTCTTTAAAGATATTAAAATATTAACAGTAGCGTCACAATACATTTTTGACAATATTATGTATGTTAGAAAAAACCTAAGTTCGTTTAGCCTTAAATGTGATTCACATCATTATAATACTAGAAATAAACATAAGCTTGCCGTTCCGAGCTTCAGATTAAAGAAAGTGGGTAATTCATTTTTGGGGAAATGTATAAAAATCTTCAATAAAGTACCACAAACTCTTGTTGACTTACCTGTTTATGAGTTCAAAAACCACATTAAAAAAATTCTTATGGAAAAAGGATACTACAAAGTTGAAGATTACTTGAACGACAAGAGTGCATGGACTTAATAGCCTGCCTAGCTCGCACTTACACTATCTTGTAATTGTATTTCCTGTAATAAAATCTGGCTGACAAAGGTGACTGAGTTTCTTGCGCCGTTTCTTCTCATCACCAGCCGATATGTTGTCCCGAAGCGGTGGTAGGGCTAAGTTATATGTTGGGACGTGTATAAGTGCCCGGAAGAGGGCCTATATACAGAATAAAGAATTTCATTTCATTTCATTTCATATACAGCAACTTTTCCTATGGGAGCAACATTAATTCTTGTTTTTTTAAAGATGCTGCATACATTATATCATCGAGGTAGGTATAAAATTAAGTTTGTAATCCAGTGCGGATAAGCTTTTTACGCGAAAAAGACTAATGTAAGTTCTTTACTTATTTTCATAATTTGTTGTCGTGTTCTATTGCTATGGGGCTCAGCTGCTGTGTGTGCAATATACTGTCTTGACCACGTTACTCGCTACTCTGCGATTGATTTTTAAAGAAGTTAGATGTCACAATGTTATACGTAGCCTAACAAAACGATACATTCGACTAACAATTGAACTTTAGGTACAGGAACCCGACTCCACAAAATAGAAAACCGCCGCTATACGTAATTTGTGCCTACTCGGAGAACTGTTAAACCTTCGGCGTCCGTCACAACTGCCCGGTGTAGCTCAAAATTCTTTCCTCAAACGTCTCGTTTGCGATAGATCCGTCCGAATAAGTATATCTTCATCTTATAGTTACAGAGTTATGACTAGTTTATTGAAGATATATTTTTGAAATATATTTTTAATGCCGATAATCGAACTGAGTTTTGCAAAAACTATGTATATCCTGTAGGTGTGTGTACCTATTTCATCTCAAGTTCTCAACACACCAAATTAAAACTTCGATAAGTATCTCGGAATATTTCTACATAACTGACGTAAGTTACGCAAGATTAAGTAAATAAGTAGTGGCTGAAAGCCAAATTCTAGTAATGTACTGCGATAAGCTTTATCATCCCGTTATCGGTACGTGACGACTATATCTAGACACAAGGACATAATTGCCGTATGATTATAATGATTCAGCCAATACCGCATTGTGATTATGAAGTCAAAATTAAATTCTAATTACTCAGCCGTTAATTGAGCAGCGCCATCGATGAAACCTCCATAAAAGTGTTTCATGTATCCTCCACGGAAGATAAGCCTGGAAGAGACTTTCTAGTTCCGTGAAATTTTGCTTTTTAACCGACTTCAAAAAAAAGGAGGAGGTTCTCAATTCGTCTGAATGTTGTTTTTTTTTTTTAATAAATCCTCATACAGGCAGGTTGTGCTCAGCTGGTCATATACACAACTTTCAAAATCGATATATTTTTAAGCTGTACCATACAAAAATACCTCTATGTATAATAATGTATGGGGCATCTGAATAAACGATTTCGATTTAGGAATATAGGAAATAGTTCCCATAGGAAAAGTTGTTGTTTTACCCTGTGAGGCCCTTTAAAATACAGAAAATAAACATGCTGGCTCAGGCCCACAGCTTTTATCACCTGAGTTGGCAACTGATCTGGTTTTAAGGAATTTCCTATTCTTTTTGTACACCCTGTATGTATAATCATCGCAGAACAGTTAAGACAAGCTCCGATATTGTATAATCATCGTTACAGTGAAATGTATAAGGTTAGGTAAAGCTAGCTCCATAACTTCCAACCGGCCAATCTCGAAGTCACTGGGGGAGGCCTATGTTCAGCAGTGAACGTCCTGTAGCTGTAATAATGATGTTGTTGATATAATACCCTTTTTAAAAAAAAGAGCCACAAAGCACGTTCCCGCTATACGTCTTGGCCAATAGGACCCCACTGGCTATCATAACGGAGCTGAATAGTCTTTTCAGTTCCTCAAGAATAGCTAGCCCCTTGACTTTAGAAGTTCAAATCAGATGCCATTCATTAAATCATTCTAAAACTTTCGCTGATTGACGTCACTCCTTTCTTTGCAACCACCGATATTTTAAAGGTCCAGGAGACGTATTTTTGAATCATGCGAATTCCAATTCGAATACGAAATGGCAAGATTCGCATGCGAATGACTAAAATCGCTATTTTTGAAAATTCATTCTGTGAATTCTGCAACGAGTGGTCCGACCCACTCGTATTTCGATTGTACTAGTAGAAAGTTTAGAAGTATGACTTTGACAAGTAAACATATGGTTCTCAGATTAAAAACTTTTTTTTTCGTTCCGTTCCATGCCATTCATTGCCGGTTTTTAAAATCAATAAGTTTTTGCATTCCGGTTTTAAATATTTTCTGCGTGAAACGAAAATAGTTAAAGAATTTTACCATAACAGGAACACAGAATTCGAGTGATTCAAAAATGCGTAAAATTGGGAGTGATAGAAATAGAATTCACGCACGAATCGTATTCGTGTTCGAATTCAAGATTCATTTCGAATGCTTCAAAAATACGTTTCCAGGTCAACATTTTCTGCGGTTAATTATTAACCTTCATCCCGTTATTCTTAAATTTACAATCTTTAAAGCATTGTAGGTAAACCTCGCACTGACCTACGTCACTCTTGTTTCGGAACCATCGATGGTCCAAAAAGTCCTCCCTTTTATTTGCAGATGTCATCTCCAGCATGCCATTGGCCGTCATCAAGCATAGTTTAAAATAGTCACGTGGTATATTTCGGTTACCTAAGGTCGGTCAAATACTGGCCCATAACACGCGCGGCGCGTTGGCTCCCGGCCAAGTATTCTACGCACTGTGAAGATCATATGTAGCTCAAGGTCCAATACTGCAGGTCAAACGATATTTAATTTTAAAATGAAGGGTTATGTAAGTTGAAGTTACGTAAATTGTCTGGAATGAACGATAACGTACCGCGCAAGCGCGATGGCACTAAATAAGGTCAGCCAGGAATTCCGCAACAGCTTGAATTGGCAGTCTCCTTTTCTTAGCCCCGGCTTACGTTTTCTAGTCCTGTCACCAGAAATGGTAGCCAAAACGCTATGGATTGGATGTCAAGAGCATAAATACAGTTGCATTTTCATTGGATTGTACTTTAGACCCTATCCTATCAAAACGGAATTAGTTACGAAGTGTTTACATTTCATTGCTCGTGACTGTACCTAACAATATTAATAAATAAATTCTTCCAAATATGGCACCAATTAAAGTCCTAAGCAGATCTTGTACCGTAGTGACTAGATTACAGATTAGACCACAAATTACGTTTAACGGCGGCGCGCTGATAGACGTACTTATAGATTAAATGGCATTTATGACTCGGGTATAAATATGCTAGTGCTCATCAGTCATCACACACCCTTCGCACGACGACCCCAGCCGAGGTCCGAGCGTACATAGACGCCCTTGCGGCCCCAGTCCGTTTCACCCCCAGAAAGGAGCCCGACAGCGGTCCGGCCTGCCTAGGCAGTTCCGGCCGCGCCGGCGCCACCACTGGCGGGTTCGCCGCTTGGTAGGGTGCCTTACGCACTCCACACTGGCCCGATCGCGCCCGCTAGTATAGGGCCGTACAAGCCTCACAGTCGGCCGGGTTCGCAGAGAACGCAAATAGTGGAGCGGTCCGCGCAAGGCTGAGCGCCTCAGCCCTCGCCAATCTGTTTGACGAGTAGGAAAACTACTGTATAAACTGGAAAGGACCGAGTTAGTTACAACAATTTACTTCTACTAAACCCGACGCCCTACTTCGGTACTTACTCATTAATTAAACTCCGTAAAATTTGCTAGTCCGGTACTAAGGATAAACCAACGATTTATGTACCTACGTTAGTACAGTGGTTTAACCTTGGTCCCGGACTAGCAAATGCACTTTGAATAAGACAGAGAATGTTAAAATTAAAACCGATACCGTATTCGAATTCGAATCGGAAGCTGTTCTGGAGGTCTAGTGCAATGAAAGTCCCACAAAAACAACTCTTTGCTTTAATTGATAATTACGTAATAATTAACACTAACTTTTTGATCCAAGTAATCGAAGCGATTACTTGGATCAACTTACTTGGCTCTTTTAATTAGCTCTGTAACTGACGTTCTGAGTTCAATTACCGAACGATTGTTATCAAACCTCAGTCAGCAACCTACTATTGAACTTACCGGCCTACTTATTCGTATAACAACGATTACGTAATTTTCAGTTCTCCTGCAACCGTTTCAGTATTTCAGTGCGGAGTATTGATCGACATCAAGGTTATCAATGGTTGGTATGGTAAGAAATATGTGCATTTCGAAATAAAAATATGAGAAAGGTGTCAATGTTTTCAGAAATGATAAGCCTCTGTGCCATGCCAGCAAAACGACACAATTTAAAACATTGTAAGATTATGCTGCAAAGAATTTTGATAAAGGAAAGGAATTAAAATTGTGTTTTTTTTTCAATGGTCCAGCAAAGTGCATAATGTTACGTTGATGATAAATGCATAAGGCATCTAAGTAGGTATATCTCAATTACGATGTTGCTTCGATATAATGAAATTTTTTAAATCATCACACAGCTCTTTTATAGAGGTTATACCTAAGAAGTGTTCTAATCTTTTGCCCAACACCTTTTATTACTGACTCTACAGTCAGTGCAGTTACTATTGGTTTAGTGTAAGTAACTTGATTACTTCCGAGGACGTAACACATGAATGACAATAACTACACAGATACTACTCGTATGACGAAAAACGGCGCCTTGACAACGGCCTTGTTTTATTATCGGTGGAACGATTCCGCCTGCCAGCCAGGACTTATATAGCCGCCGTTTCGTGTCGTCATAAGACTCATACATAAGTCTTATCATAAGTAGATAACACAATATTCCGGCACCCTTATTCCCTAAAAATTTGCAATCGGCAATAATTGCGCAGTCATCGTCCGATTTATGCTTAGTGTCAAACAAAATCCATTGGCAGCACTGACAGTAGATTGCTTAGTTTTTGTTTTTTGCTGTCCATTTGCGATTTTAAAGCCAGAATTGGTTAATTTTCGCTAAATATTGCATTGCTGCAAAGATACAGAATCAGGGTACCGGTTTGGCATGTTGATTTTTAACAAACCTTTGATTATAAACATGTCTAGATGAACCAACAACCGACCAAAAGAACATGCCAGATTTGAGTGAGTAACAACTATGGTATGGTTACTATGGTAACAATTATGGGTTGCTATGGTAACAAGCGCGCCACTGAGCGGGCGGAACAAACTTTGGCGCCAACAGTTGGCTTATATATTTTTTGACGTTTATGGCACTCGAACAGGGAATCTAGACATGTATATAATCAAAGTAAGGAACATTCTTTTATTTCTTTTTTATAATATTGTACCCATTGACTGGTCTATATAATTGTCGGATGTTACTTAGTGTATTTTAATTTTTGTACGCTCTAGATTGCTAATATTTTATTTTATTGACTAAATTGTAAAATGACGTAAGTATCTCAGTGTAATGTAGTTACCAAAAGATGAAATAAATGACTATGAATATGAATAAAAAATATAATTAGCCTATGTTTTCCAATAGCAGGGCAATGACCTCTCCCAAATTCCCCCAACCATCTCTTAAGACAGCCAAACTCTGCTAATTCTGACAGTACCTACTTAATACTTGTCGTATCGTCTCGCCACCTTTTTCTTGGCCTACCCCTATTATCGATGCGTGTCTTAACATACTATCTATAAGTTATTGACAGACTACCATCTTGCTATCTGCATCAGACTGTCGATCGACAATACTAATTTGGTGCACGCATTTTGAAAGTATTAGACAGTAGTGTCCTATTTTGTACACCCTTTTTTGTAAACTAACTTATAGTTCAGTGTTAATTAATTAATAAGTACCTACTTAGATGTTTTTGTGGTTGGTTGATAAGCTTTTGATAGTGCATAACTTACACCGGGTTCCCATATTGTAGGTACTATGCCTAAGTGTACATCAGCAACTTACTGATCGTATTGGTGTCAAAGGTAACGAGCCGTTATAGTCGTTCCTATAAAATTTGACGAAGCGTCATTTATAGGAACGCTTTTGAGTATATCAAGTTGACAATTCCTACCATCCGTTAGCAAAACCAACCGTTTTCGGATATAGGAACCGGGCTTTAGTATACAATCTTGTAACTAGGCACTGTGATATAGTGACGCATTGCGACACCTAATATAAAATGATAAGGGATGCTAAAATACAGACAGTTAAGAAGCATCTTTTAAACTTAATAAGAACATGATCGCGGACCACAAAGCGGTTGCGGGTTCGAATCCCGCAAGGGGCAATTGTTTGTGTGATGGTGTCTCTGCTCTCTTGATGGCGTCATTGGGTGCAGCGTGACGGGTGAAACGCCCAGCGCTTTGCTGACAACAGAGACAGTGAAGCCCGAGTCTGTCCACCTCCTTGCCACAGGGACACGGGTGTGGCTCACAAACTAGAGCCCCAAGGCGCAAGCCCATACACACCCGATATGATTAATGTCTTGGAGTAGATAATTATGTGATTGTGGAAATAATGTATAATAAAATTTTAGTTGATCTTGTATTTTTTTTATCGTTGTACGGACAACAGCTCGTCGACCTACCACAAAATGTCAAATTTTCTCATTTGAAAATGAACTCTATATGTCAGGTTTAAAGTTGAAAATCTATTGGAGAATTTTTGACTTTTGGGGTAGGTCGACGTGCTGTTGACTGTACGTAGTCAGTCTGTCAAAATTATGATGACTAATTATGCTCTCTAAGGCAAAACACGTGAACTGCACTATCAGTGGCCGTTATCAGAAGAAGAATTTAATGAATAACGGTAGTCGGAATCAGTTTCGATCCTGTTCCAGTAACAATTACTTAGTTAATGAGTACTTACTTACGTTACATCGATGGTCAAAAAAAACTACTTTTGTTCCATTTTCAGTCGCAATAAAAACTATACCTCATTTTTTTTTTCGAGTTTAGTACCGAATACCGTTTTTGATCTTAATGTATTACAGGGACGGAATCGAACTGAATTGCGACAATTGTTAAATTACAGAGAAATAATCAATCGTTCGGTCCTTTAGGTCTTTGCGTGTGCAACTAGCCAACTACTTATTTTTTAAATTGTACCTACCTACCAACTGGACACAATAAACTCATGAGACTGACATGAATGTCCATGGTTTGGGGGGAATCACCGCAATCGTACTTGCCATTTAAGCCATCCGTTATAATAATATGAGATCTGACTAATTAATTAGTCAACTTCCTTTTAGGAAGTGATTCTTGCTCAAAGGGTTGCCAACCGTCCGGGGTTTCCCGGATTTGTCCTATGTTAGAGAGAGGGCATCCGAGCGTCCGGGCGGGGTTTCTTTTGTAGTAAAACTTTAGCTACGAACTGATATAAAACAAGTTAAATGTAAGTGCCATTTTCAACATGGAAAACGCGCAAAAAAACTTGAACTTATTGTCAGCTAGTCGGCGGTAGGCAGAAGTGGGATTTTTCTTACGATTTTGAATTTGGTCTCTGAATAAGTATTTGATCCTTAGAACGACGTCCTATAAATAATTAAAATTAACAATTAGATTGTGGCTAGATAATTAATGTGAAGTCAGTTGATTTACTAATAATTAATTAGGTAATTGAGTCATTCTTAGCCACAAAGCGCTATTAGGCTAACCAATCCACTTTTATCTGGGTCATTAGTACTATTGCCACGTGAAAATGAAGTCTAAGTGATTAGGATAACATTCCTTATCACAAGTTCATCCTTCTACGCCGTACGCTATCACTGTAGGGTGTAGGGTTGCCTTGCCATACGAAAGTTTTATAACCTTCAAAACACTTTTTCCTCCCAATTTTATATCACAAAGGAATAGGTACCTACCATCAGCACGCCTAGCATGCGCGCATCGGTTATTTTATCGATAGACAAGACAAATTTTGTCTTCGAAGATAATTTTATCGTTTTCCCTAACCTAACGGAACACAGACGTCTCGAATCATTTTTCTTTATATTTTCAGGGTTTCCCGTCGTTCGCAGCATATTTTGGTTTTTCCTTTGTTATCGTCGAAGACAAAACGACATATTTACGTCAAAAGTCGATAAAATGCCATGACAAAATTTTATCGTGTTGCGCATGCTAGCCCTGCTGGGCACGAACAGCCTTGGCTGACCTAGAAACCGTCTTCGTAAAGAGGTTAACCGCGGTAGACAATGCTCTAAGACAAAAGGTAAGGAAGGACTGATTGATATTCACCTGTCTAACTAACGAAGAATATCACAGTCGTGTTGTTGTCGGTTTTTATCTGAATTCGACGTGATTAGGCCGAAACTTTATTGTTATATAACATAGTTATTTCGTACAAGTAGGATTATAATCCATTCGGACATTTATGGTAACCTTAATTATTATCACATCATAATGATGACAGCCTGCGAACTCAAAATGAATACATTCCTTTAAAAAATAATAAATTCATGTCTGGCGGCTATTTCTATTCACTGATAAATAATACTTTCATTCAATTGTATTGTCCTATAAACTTTTAGTACTTATTCCCAACAAAACCTCTAAACAGAAGACTTGAGTAGTTAGATTACAAATCTAATCTAGACCCTTACAAATAAGTGATGATCATGTGTGACTCCCAGAGGCCGTTTTTCATTTCGGCCGGCACAGACACGTGGCCGTTTCTCCCCTGTCCACCCTTTGGACGACGGCCCAAGCCGAGGAACAAGCCTACCTACAGAGGCGCCCTTGAGGCCCGAGTCCCATTCACCCCCAGAGGGCCCGCCAAAAGGACAGCCGCCCGACAGCGGTCCGGCCTGCCTAGGCTGTTCCGGTCGCGTCAGCGCCACCACTGGCCGGTTCGGCCGCTTGGTAGGGTGCCTTTTGCACACGACACGGCCCGCTAGTACCTATCCGGTCCGGCTAGGTCCATCTATTTAAAAAACTCCCATAGGGAATTCCGAGATAGAACCTTGACCAGACCTTGCGTGCGTCCTATATGCCCACTCCATTGTCTTGAAATTGAATGAAATAATGATTTTTTTGTTCGGAGGTAGGGACCTATCGCTGACAGCCTCTGAGGAAGGCCTCTTTAGCTACACGGGACAGTTACGTGCGTGGCGAACGCTGAATACGCTTAGCCTAGGTTCGCCCCAATGCCAAGCTGGGACAGCGGAGCATACCTATAGCGAAACCCGTGGTCTCGACTCACATGGCACCGGGACACCGTCAGGTTTTTAGTAGGTAAACGGGCCTCATTCTGAGGTCCGAAGTCCCACATAGCCCCCAGCTGCCCCCGCAGCTGGTGTGGTATGCGTAGAGCATTTTCCTGACGAAAAAAAAGGTTAGCCCCACTAGCGATCTCCGCCGCGACCGGCCCGGCCGAGTAAGGGCCCGACACGGACGAGTGAGACAGCTGTCGCACCATCCATATTCCATCTTGCGGCGTGTTTGGGCCAGTGGAATGTGGATGTATTTTTTATATGGACATCTTTATGGAGATGGCCGGGCAGAGGGAGGAAATTTCTTGTTCTTATCCATTTGATCTTGGTTAGGTGGTAACTGGTAAGTACATGCAGTTATCTAGGTCTAGGCATACAATTAATTTTATGATACTAATGAGTAATGAATCGAGCCTCGAGCCCTGAATGAAGGAAATATATATACCAAACCTAAGTACTAACATAGAGATAGTATTATAGTATTTTACAAGATACTAATAAGAACGCAAAATGACTTTTACAAGGTAACAAATAACAATAAACTAGTTTAACTGAGCCACGGCCATTTTAGTGAATTCCTATATTAAACTACTAAAGTTTAAATAAACCCTTATACTTTTTACTGCTCAATTGATCCCATTTTTTCCCATATCTCTGCTTCGGGGCTACTTCTACATATAGGCTAGCGCCGAGAAGAAGCAGCGCAAAAATCTTTTATTATATAGTATTTTACAAGAAAGGAATAGTCATTTACAGTATAGAATCCGTTTTTATTTAAATCATCTTAACATGCGATTTATAGGTAACGATATTCAAAGATTGGGTAGTTCAGATTAAACATAATGATCTACATAATATTTCCTCATAACGAATAACTTAAAATAAATGCAGTTCGAACTTTGAAACGGCAAGTTATTTTAAGTTTATTTCCGGTATAAATGTTTGACACTTTTTTTAGATGCAGGTTTTTACGAACTTTCTGACAGTTAAATATTAGATCGCTAAAAGAGAATTGTAATACTAGGACTTTATCCCTAAAGACAGGACATCATAAGTAATTATTTAACAGTTCCTATTATATCAATATTTTAGTTTTCTGCTCAGAGTCAGACCGCCAGCGCTCAGACGATCAATGCCTAGATAAAGGTCGCGCGCGGCGACCCACTAACCGGTGTGTTATGTAAGATAACTGTATTTTGCCGTCCGCACATTGAAAGTTTTGATACAATTCCAGTACTTAAGCTAACTTAGCTTAAGCTAGCTTTTAGCTTTAGCTTTCATCACATCACCAGCCTATATATTCAGTCCACTGCTGGACACAGGAGAATCCTCCCCAAAAGGAGGATTTTGCCATAATCGCCACACTTGGCAGGCGGGTTGGCGATCGCAGTTTAGCCAATGGTGGAGAGGCGACACTGCTGCCCGTCTTCTTATGGCGGTTTTCCTGTAAGTAGTCGCCTCTTACGACACCCATAGGAAGAGAAGGGGTGATGCTACTCTTTTAACGTGCCGGCACCACACGAGTCACGACACACGACGCTTTAGCTTTAGTAATAGTATATTTTGTAGTCTCCATGGGCCCATTGTAAACAATATCTTAAGTTAGTGACCTGAATTTGGATGAAACCAAAATCACGAGCTTAAACCTACTTTGGTCATTTGGTTTGATACAGAAATTGACCCTAACCCTATCTCGTAAAGTTAATGGACTATGTTTAGATTAGGTCCAAAGTTAAACTTCAGCTTACTGTGGTCGGTTAGCGGGTACATTCAATACAGAAATTCGAAACCCAAATAGATTTATTTTGTAAGTACCACCGGAAATGTGCTCTTTTCAGGATGAGTCTGGGCTATTGTTGTAAATTTGTTTATAACAATAAAAGAAAAAAAGATCACCAGGCAGAAGACCAAAGTAACGGACATACTTAGTCCAAAAATGTAGCAAGCTTATGGGGCAGTGGGCTGGCCACATCTGTTGCAGAACCGATGAAACGGGTAAACGGTTTCTCGACTGGAGACCACCAGTTGACAAATGTAGAGTAGGACGCCCCCCAGCCCGATGAACCGACGACCTTAGGAAAGATGGCTGGCAGTGGCTGGATTAAAAGACAGGAGATCGTGCTATTTGGCGCTCTTTTGAGGAAGCTTACGTCCAGCAGTGGACTGCATTAAGCTAAGATGATGATGAATAAGAGAAAACAGACACAGCAGCAGGCTAGTAGGTTGAAGGTGGTTAAAATTTCCCCATCCATCCTCTCTCCGTTACCAGGCTTATGTAATTAGACCGAAACTTCTAGAAAATCAATGCGGAATAAAAAGAGGTCAGTTGCATAATACCCTTGTAGTGTATTGTGTTAGTATCAGTTTGTTCTGAGTTACCTTATTTAGAATTTACGTACATACCAAAGAAAACATACCGCAGGTATCAGGTTATTCCTTTTACCTACAGGTGCGCACGCGCCACTCGACACCACGCGGCGTCCTCGAACACTAAGTACTTATCTTCACGTATCTATAATACAAATCTCGTGACATTCCTTTACATTAAGTGACTTAAATTGATTCAAAATAGTCTGCTCAGTCACGAGATATTTAGGTAATTTTGCTTTTAGGTAAGTAATCGAACCTAATTACACCCTTTTATACAGGGTGTTTGTACATTATTTATATATTTATTATAATATGACACTCCTTAAAACCAAGTGATTATCTGCTATACACAACTAGGTAGTTTTCCTATGGGAGCAAAGCAACATCGAAACCGGAAAGTGTATAAAATATCGGATTTCTGAATATTTTTTTATTCTTTCATTCTTATTATCGAAGTAAGCGAGTATAGAAAATAGTATTAAAAACTGGGTAGTAATATAACTGACGAGACGATTATTGTTCAGCAGGGACCTGTGGCTGAAATGATAATAATGATGATTTTAAAACATGATTTTCGTGTCGAAAACAAAGAAAATGTAAGAACCGGCTAGTGTCACGAAAGAGCCATTAGGTCGGACCTCTTCTATGCGAATCCTTTTTTTTTTTAACTAAATCTGTTGTCTAAAGTTTGTCTTCTTGTGATGTCGTGTTAATATTTTTGAATAAGTACAATTTTCTTTTCTTATAATTCTTCTTTTCCTTAAGACTACAGTCCTCTTTATTCCTAGTCTTTTGTACTAAGGTTAAAGAACAGCTACCAATAGGTGAATTATTAAACAGAAGTTAATATTAAACTTTGAAATACATGCTAGAGAACAATGTAAACAAAAAATCTGTTATCCAACATGACTGCGATTGCCAAGATAAAAATACGAGATCTTTCCGGTCCGGAGGTTACGTCGCACAGTTTAACTAGGTATAGAGGGCCTAGTGTAACAAATTTTATAAGCGACTTAGCTGATCCGGCAAACTTCGTACCGCCTACGCCGCGCACCACAGGGTGCGAAAGGGTCTTGAAATATTCTTGGAAATCCAGGGGAGGTTTGAACGATGAAAAATAATGAGAAAATTGCAAGGATAATACATAAAAACGTCAATTTTATTTTATCATACAAACTGTTCGTACAGACGAAACAATAACGAAATCTAGGGTGGGCACTTGCGCGCCCCTTTATATCTGGCGCCCAGGGGCGGTCGCCCTCGCCCTACCCTAACGCCGCTAGTGTATACGAGTATCATCACATCACATCACCAGCCTATATCAGTCCACTGCTGGACACAGGCCTCTCCAAGAGGAGGATATTGCCATAATCGCCACGCTTGGCAGGCGGGTTGGCGATCGCAGTTTGGCCAATGGTGGAGAGGAGACGCTGCTGCCCGTCTTCTTATGGCGGTTCTCCTGAAGTCGCCTCTTACGACACCCATGGGAAGAGAAGGGGTGGTGCAATTCTTTTAACGTGCCGGCACCACACGGCACTGCCGGCATATACTTACCTATACGAGTATAGGTAAGTATAATTATTCACTTCGCAAACATCGATCTAACGGCTGTTTATAGTCCGAGACTTAGATTCTAAGTCTCGGACTATAACAGGAATTTGAAAGACATTATTGCTCGAAGAATTGCATACAGTCCGGTCCGAGCCTAACCACAACAGGCCAATCTGAAAGTCATTGGGGAAGCCTTTTAATTAAAAAAAAGGTTTTTATGTCGGTGTTGGGACCAATTTATTTGTAACATCTTGTATACCATGTGAAACAATAAATGAATTATTATGAATTATGAACTTTTGCATTTGTCTGTTTCGCATGCAATTTGAGGGAGGGAGGGCGGTGCTCTTTGCATGTGCCTGTGATTGTCCTCAGGTTGTGGGTTACAGGTGGTGTAATTGGGGTTCCTATGCCGGCGTAACTAAGCGGAAGTTGTAAGCAAAATAATTACATTTTCATAATTATTTAGCCTTTTAATTTTATACATTATTTTCGGTTATATTAGTATATATAGTTCAGCAGTGGACGTCATATAACTGAAATAGTGCTGATGACGAATAAATCGATCAAAAAGTAAGTAACTTTACTCAAGCTTGTGACAATTAATTAGAATCGTTTTAAAAAATGTGTCTGCCATACATGCTACGTATCTAAGATAATTATATAACCCTTTAAAAAATCGACTGATTCTGGGATTCAAACCCACGGAGTCTCGTTGTTAGCGAAGCGATTCTTTTCTTTTCTCGATTTCGTCTTAAACATTTTTAACCGACTTCAAAAAAAAGTAGGTTCTCAGTTTGACCCGTATGTTTGTATGTATGTTTGTCCGCGATTTTCTCACGTTTGGTTCATCCGATTTTGATGCGGTTTAAGAAAAAGTATTTTTAACATTCTGGAGAAAGTTTTTGTATGCATATCATATTGCTGAGCTGATGATGGAGGCCACAGAACTCCTTAACGGTTAGGAGTCAATAGATAATACTGCGATTTGTCGACAGAACGCATTTTGTAGTATATGGGGCAGACGTGGCGCTTACGAGGTACCGAATAGTAATTTTATTTACTGGCGACGTAAACCAGTACACCAAGAAACAAGAAAAATATCTTAGTTCGTTTTATAAGTTGGCTTAGGCATTGAACGGTTATCCCATGGTTACGACACTTCTGTTAATAACGATCTTTTTTAAACGATTTCTAATAGATCCTCAATTGGACGATAAAATATTGTTTAAGTCCTAACACTAAAAAGGGTTAAATAAAAAAAAAAGTTTAAAAAACTCGGGTATTTCAAAAATAAACTAAAAAGCGAAAAATAAATTTCTAAACTTAAACATAGGTACCTGATCAGTTATTTTTGGAGTCGGGCTCCATGGAGTTTTAAAATGTGTTCATTCGCACCGACATTTTAAAAAACATTCAGTCGAATTGAGAACCTCCTCTTTTTTTGAAGTCGGTTGAAAAGCAAGACCAAATCGAAAAAAAAACATACTGACTGACTTTATAACTGGCCGGTTGAAAGCGGCCTGCATTAGGCGGCTTCCCGTAACTTCTATACCTACCTGAGACCCAATTCCCGCAGTAAATGTAGTCGCAATCCAGTGTCAATTCGGTCCCAGTAGGTAACATAACTACCAAAAAACGGTATTCTCGTTAACGTTTACGGACTGGATCGACTCTTTATTGCGACTATTGTTAAATTAAGAGATTTGGGCAGGTCGTCTCATCGTCTGTCCACCTTATGGGCGTCCTACACGCTTCGCTACTGACCTACTCATGTACTATTAAGTACCTACCTACTTACTCTGAAAATGTCTTGATAATTATCCAATAAATCCTTTTTTATTTGAACTGGAATTGTTGCCTTAATTTCATTTTAGTAAGGAGGCCTACATCTAATGTAAGTAAGTTTTTACCTACATACTTTAGTAAAGGTTATTAAGTTCTAAACTAGGTTATGCTCTATATCTATTTTCTTAGTATCTGCGTTTGTAGGTATTTCTTATCACTAACACAATAATAAGACGTAATTAACTAATTAATTACTTACATTAGAGCAGCAATCAATTCGAATTGCACGTGTTCGTCGTTCGGACTTAAGTCAAACAAAAGTTTTGTATACATACAGAATGAACAAAACTGACAAATTTCCTCAATGGATTTTTAACTTAATAATCAAGCAATAGAGTTTATTATTCATTGGGGAAATTAGACAATTTGTAGTATTTTGATGTGCTGTTGCTGTATATCAACTTTTTTGGGAGCATTAAAGCAATCGAAAAAAATCGGCCAAGTGCTAGTTGGACTCGCGCACGAAGGGTTCCGAACCATTATCTGTAAAAACGAGCAAAAAAAATCACGTTTGCTGTATGGGAGCCCCCTTAAATATTTATTTTATTCTGGTTTATAGTATTTGTTGTTAAAGTGGCACCAGAAATACATCATCTGTAAAAATTTTAACTGTCTAGCTACCACGGTTCATGAGATACAGCCTGGTGACAGACGGACAGCGGAGCCTCAGTAATAGGGTCCCGTTTTACCCTTACTGGCAGATTGGCAGAGAATACTTCTAGTATTAAGTCCACCTATTGTATATTTCTTTTTAAGGTTCTGCAATAAACTTTTAAATAAATAAATAATGCCCTTTGGGTACGAAACCCTAAAAAAATGATGCTGCAAAAAAACTAAAGCGCTACCCCGATGATATGATAATGTATGGCGCATCTGAACAAGAAAACAAGGATTGCGATGTTATTGTATTTAAGCAGCTGATTATGGACTTTAAATTGCTGCTGAGCAAATGCTGAGCGGGGGCCTTTTTGACACATACTGCTTTTTATTATGCTGTAAATGTTTTTTTTTTCCTTTTGTATTCTGTGTGTGTCAAATAAATCTTTTTCTATTCTATCCTATTCTAAATTAGTGTCCCTATTCTTTTGTTCAACATGTAAAGACAAATTACATGAATAATTAGACGATGACCAAAAATGTATTACCTAACTTATGTGAAAAAGACGGGGAAGAGGTAAAGAGATCCATGTTTACCAGACAGAGGATGGTAGGTATGACCTTCTTAATACAAACAAGGATGCTAGATTTTAATTCTTACTTCGAATTCAGAACCTTAACATTTTGTGTGTTAAATATTCTTTCACATAACACCTAAGTAATATCATCCCACTTCTGCCTCTAGGTGCTGGGTAAGATCACCACCATAATCTTCCACGGGTCTTTGTTCATTGCTAGAATTTCCCAATAATCCAAAATGGTATTTCGAATTAACCAGCCTTGCAGGGGCGTTAATTCGAAACACCATCGTTCGTCTTCGGCTATAGCTTCGTGTAAGAAGTACCCATTGTGTTACAATTGTAGGTACCTGAGCTAGACAATTACTTAAGTACATCGGGGTTTTCTATCTACTAACGACAGAAACGAATATAATCTGACTTTAGTTGGTCCGACTACCAAGAAACGACGACTCGGCCGCTTGAACAACCGTTACCTTCCTAACTGTGCATAAAAACACAAAGGTTTTATCCGGTACCAAACCAAGCTTCTTCTATTTTTCTTTTGGAAGTAAGCTCCCAGGTAGCCGAACCATTTTTTGCTTAATATTAAACAACCCCTACAGTCCATCGGCCCATCTGTCGTATGCCTCGCAATTTTTTATCTTTTAGTAAATAGTTTTAGCAATATTAATTACAAAACTATTGTCCACTCTTTAGTAAGGCAGTAATAATAGTAGGACTAGGGTACAAACTTTACAGTGGTAAGTATTCTTCTACAAAAGCTATGCAACTGTTATATTAAATTAACATAACCTACGATGTACTTGATTGATAAACCGAAAGAGAAGTAACCTATTATATAGGATAGTAGGTACCTAACTAACGAACGAATAATCATTGAAAACTAACTATTTTAGAGGTTCGACCAATAAAATTTGTTAATAACACCTACCAACTCAATGATGGGGATATTTAAACTCGTACCTATTTCTTTTCATGCCATGTGTTGATGACGCATTTTTCTTAGTGTCAGTAACCTGGGTGACCACAACTCAAGCAATTATTGACCCTTGTTGCGGTGATATAAGTATGACATTTGCTTGCGCGTATAATTTAGTGCGGTGTGGGTCAGTCTGGTAGTAACATACACATACATACGTCATTTGATAAAGACACCTTGACTGCAGTGGATGTTACCGGATCGTTCAAGTATCCGTTTAACAATGAACAAACTCTAAACTGTCATGGCCGTTGTTAACGAATAAACTACTTACGTAGGTATCTACCTACACAAATTGTTATGTAATTTAACTTAATGTACCTATCTACTTACCTCTCTAAAATATGGTCCCGTTTCTTGGTAAAAGATTATTGGCACGTATAAATTTATTATGTTGGACGACTTACATTAAATTTTGACCACGTTGCGTTTTCATTGAACTAAACTGACTAATAGATATTTCTATAATAAATAAATAAATGTTTTGGTTCTGCTATTAATATCCAAGAAAAACTACATATTTTGGAAGATCTATCTAAGAATGTTTTTGAGAGTCCTTAGGCAGCATAAATAGTAACTAATCATCGGGTGTTGTAAACCATCACCGCATTGCAGATAGGATAAGACTACTTTTACAGGGTGGTCTGTACAAAACTATAGTTAGCCAAAAAAACGAAAGCAAATAGGTACCCTTTTTTTTACGAGATCAATTTCAGGAGAAGTTTTTTGTGATGTTAAATTTACCCTTAAAAAAGCTTAACAGCTTAAGGTTCCAAAAGGGAGTGAACATAATAACTAGATCCTTATTTGATGATTTTGAAGATGACGTACTTATTGAATCGATTCCGTTGCTATGTTAATCTACTATTTTAATATGTAGGTAACACAGTAGGCACCAAGATAAATCCTTTGTTATTTTCACTAAAGCGTCTTTAGCAATGACCGAATTTTTTTCTCTAGTTAATTTTTTTGTAATAATTAAGTATGTAATAGTATTTAAGCCTATTGATAGAACATAAATCACAATCTGGCTCTATGAATCTCTTAATATTGGAGTCCCTAAGGCTTGATTTAATGATCTTTAATTCATCCTTAATACTAAAAAAATTATAAATCAACATTAGGTTATTATAATACCTAATTACCAACTCAAATGTTACCGAGGTAGGAGGTACCAACTTGAAGAATGTGGGTAGTTGTTGTAGTTCCTTGTTCAAAAGTAGGTACCTACTTGACGTGACAGTTTACTGCACATTGAAGTCAGTAAAAAAATAAACGCGATCTTCCCTTGAACCTTCTATCTTTTCTACCTTACAGATTTTAAATCGTAGAAAAAAGCGTAAAATCTGAGATTTTGTATGTATGGTAAAAGCAGCATCAAGCTGTTTGTTACGTCATGCATGTAGCCTTTGACTATTTAATGATCTGACTTACACGGTATCCGTACTTACACGGTACACCATACCATCTAGGCGGCACTAATATCCGACTGCGGTTTTTTTTTCGTAAATTAACCTATCGCACTTTAATTCTGACGTCACACAGCGCTGTTGTTACGTCACTGACGACGTTACGACGATGGGGATTTCCGATCGACCGAAATCTTCACTCACTTGACACTTCCAAGATGAAGTATAAATTAAGTGTACTGGTAATATTTACAAGAAAATTTAATTTATCTTCATTCTAAAGTGCCAATTCTCAGGTTTAGCTTATGTAAGACTTCTGACGTCATCCAAAATTTTGTAACAAAAAGGACAAATTTCATGAACCTCTAACACTGGGCACTTTATGCACATAATACCATGCAATCAATTATATAGGTAAAGAAACTTGATTGATTAAAGAAGATGGCACAAATAAATTTTATTCATGCATTTTTGTTACATAATTTTGTTTGGTTATATGGCCTTTTCATGAATATTATAAGATCTAAAAAATATAATATTTTATAAGTAAATTTGAAAGGGAAAGAAATTTAAATGAAAAAGGTTGATGTGGGATTGAGAACAAAGTGTAAATCATTCAGAAAGGAAAACAGCATGATATTTTTAACATTTCTATATTATAATTACTTGTTACGTATGACCTTTTCATCCAGAAAAACTCACACCAAGCGAACAATGTTCACCGAGCTTTTAGCTCACCCTCAATCACCCTACAAATAAATTTCTACAGAAAGTTATTTTTCGAAAATTTAGATCTCTGCACTACTGTGGATCCACTGATTAGGGAACTAAAGAGTCAGTGACCACAACACACTGCATAGCAGAAGACACACTGTTACATAACTTCATAATCACAGGAAACAAAAGAAATTTACAGCATTTAAAGTGAGCTACACACAGGCTGTTAGAGTTCACATTTGTAATCATAGTACAAGGTCTCACTCCCATCTGTGTCACATAGGTTATCTTATGTACATAGCCTCGGTGTGAACAAGTAGAATTCATAGAATTTTACTACATAATGCAAATGATTACAATCCATAAAAGACTCCAAATAAATTGATCTAATCCAATTTTCAACACTTAGCACCAACTAACCTTGGCCTCATACAAAAAGAGGGCATTACATAATAGTCACTGGCTGGTTACATGATCACTGAAAAAAGCAATTTCTTGATTCCAAATATGAATTTAGAACAGAATTTAATTGAAATCTTTAATACTGGCAAGCTAAAATGCACTTTTCACACTCAGGCTAGGTAAGTTAAGCAATTATGTAACACTTCCAAATTTGAATTTTAATAAAACAATACAAATTGGAATCAATGTATAACACTTTATTTAACTAAAAATAAGTTACTAGTTTCGATTTGTTTCGCTTCTAATAATACATGATTTCAAGGGAGTGGCTATTGAGGCGATTCGGAATCACAATTGAAATTATGGTAACTTTTCTTACATTAAATTTACAGGACCTTCTTGATTTCGTCGTATAGGACAAGCACGAAGGCACCACCTGTGCCTCTGAGGACATTGGAGAACGCTCCCCTGAAGAAGGCGGCCGAACCCTCAGACTTGGCGATTGTCGCCCAGCAGTGAATGGTGTTCTTGTAGAGCATGTCAGCCTTGGCGCGGCCAGACTGCATCATCATGCGCCTACGGACCGTGTCGAACGGATATGAGATGATACCGGCGACGGTGGTGACGGTCTGTGCAATGGCCCAGCTGATGACCAGGGGTGTGTTCTTGGGGTCGGGCAACATGCCACGCGCCGTGTCGTAGAAACCGAAGTAGGACGCACGGTAGATGATGATACCCTGCACCGACACTCCGA
The DNA here is from genome assembly GCA_950371115.1 of Anania fuscalis. Lineage (NCBI taxonomy): Eukaryota > Metazoa > Arthropoda > Insecta > Lepidoptera > Crambidae > Anania > Anania fuscalis. Next base: position 5,129,687 of record OX493352.1, read on the forward strand.
AACCTCTGTACAGACCGGTGAGACCATCACTCTTGAAGATCTTTGTGAGGCAGTTTCCGAGGCCGGAGAACTCGCGCTGGCCATCGCCTTTGCCGACGTCGGCGGCGAGACGCGTACGGGCGAAGTCGAGTGGGTACACGAAGCATAGGGAGGTGGCTCCCGCGGCACCACCGGACGCGAGGTTACCAGCGAAGTAGCGCCAGAACTGGGTGTTCTTGTCTACACCACCGAGGAACACCTGCTTGTATTTGTCTTTGAAGGCGAAGTTGAGGGCCTGGGTGGGGAAGTACCTGATGACGTTGGCGAGGTTACCACGCCAGAATGAGAGCGGGCCCTGCTCTTTGGGAATGCGGACGAAGGCGTCGATGATACCTTTGTAGCGCTGGTCTTCGGTGATCTGCTTGCTGACGTGCTGGACCTGCAGCAACAGCTTGACGCGCTCAATGGGCGCCACCGCGGTCTTGGATACGGCGGCGGAGATACCACCGGCGAGGAAGTCCTTCGCGAACGCGACCGGATCGGCGAGGTTCGACATTTTGTTCAATTAGGTGGGCTCTTCACTGAATAATTGCCTCGCGGGCGTAAGTTGGAATCTACCGGATCACACACGGAATGGATAATCACGAAACACTAACTCCCGATTTTTATAACCAGGAGATTTTAGAGTAATTTCGTGATCACGGGAGCACAGGGGTAAGGTGTGTGCCTTTTTTGAAATTCGATCGATCACGTTCTCTCGCAGTTCTGACCGGAGGAGCGGCGCAAAAGAAGGAAGGAAGGGGCAGATGTTGCCAACATAACGGCTAAAGTACCACGAGGCCAGTGCGCCCATTGGTGTAAAATAAAATTTCCCTAATTTTGGATAACATGTTTGTCATAATATCACTAAACATCATCAAACATATTCAAAGAAAAACAAACTTATTGTTTTGTACAGAAAGATGGGTTGAAATTAGAAAAATTGATGGATTTTCAACGTGTGTGTTTTTTATTCTTGACTTTTAACATCATTACTATTATAACTAATCACAACGACACTCAAACTAAATCAACAGCTTAAACCATAAAAACAAAAATCATTATAATATCTTGGAAGAAAGTGGAAGCACTTTGATGTACATTAAAAATACAGAAATTTACCCACTACGAATGAACTTATAAAAAACTAGCAACACCTTGATGACGTGTTCGAATTGCGTATTGTTTATGCTACTAAAAATCAATACTAGCAATCTTAAATAAAACTTTTAGTACATTTCTTGTTCAAATTTCCTTTTAAATTGTTAGATTGATATTTTTTTAACCTTTTTCAGAGCGTTGAACTAGGGAAAATTAAAAGGGTAATTAAATAGAAAAGTAAAACTTCTGTTTGATCTCAGCTAGCATATTGATAAAATAAAACGCTTTCAGTTCTGCCAACTTTCAGTCTTATTTAATTAGTTATTTGTTCCGAATTGAGATGAAGTCAATTTTAGCGTGTCAAAACTCGGGTGTTGCTGGAAGAATAAAGTGACTCTTTACACCCTTGAATATGCTTTTTGATTTAGACTCAATTCGGAATCCAACCGAGGACTGACGTCAAAGGCGTCACTCGTTTGACCACAGATTATCTGTAAATTCCTTACGTTGCGTCAAAAAACTTCAAGTTCATTATTTTTTCAGCGGTCAACAAAAAAGTGCAGCGATTTTCCTAATTTATTAAATCTGTGAGTAAGCTTGACTTTTGCTGTTTGATGTTCTGTTTAGTTTTGTATGAATTGATGTGATTGATCCGCAGCGGTATGCAGATGAGCCGCATTGGTTCGCCATCAGTCGGTATGGAGGACGACGTCGGTGTTGGTCATGTTCTGAGCGACTTTCTCCTTCAGCTGGAAAACTATAACTACAACCCTTCGATACCGGACTCAGTGGTCGCCCATTATCTGAATATGTCGGGCTTCGAGTCTCAAGACCCTAGGTAACGTGGTATTAAATTAACCACTATTATTTGCCTTTGTTATCATTGTCTAGAGAAGAGCTTATTGACCTCTATTTTGATTTTGATACTAACTATAGCGTGAAGAAATTGTTTTTCTACATGGGTATTGAATTGGTAAATAGTGTAGTAAGTACCAGACTTACCTATCAACCTATCACAAAATTAACCTAGTGTATCTTTATAAAGTAGAAGAGTACTTTAAGCCACACTGTTGTCATTATCTATTGCCACAGTTATTGACAACAAAATAATTTTTTAATAAGGTTTGAATCCTTGTTTAAGCTAATTCAGAAAAAAACCATGAAATTGCCCTGTGTATTTAGTTCTTTATTGATTCTTTGTAACACAAAGATGTAACCTGTTTGTGTGATATTTGAGACCATGTTTATTGCTGTGTGGGTCATATTTAGCATGTTTGACAACGGCCTCTTCGAACGGTTCACACTCCAGTCTACTAAGCCTGGAGTTGCAGATTCGAATCCCTCAGGGCAAGTGTTAGTGTGATTACCACAAACATTTGTGCCTGAGTATCAATTACTGTTGTTAGTATTGCATCTGTAATATAATTAATGCTAAATTTAACTGGTGATTATAATAAAATTCAATATTAAGAATATCACACATCCAGATAAAAGTCATAAAAGACAAAATACTGGGACAAAACATTTAACAATTTTTTTTTTCAGATTGATACGCTTGATAGCTCTTGCATCTCAGAAATTCTTGTCAGACATTGCAAATGATGCACTACAACACTGCAAGATGAGGACCTCAAGCCAGATAACTCAGAGCTCCAAAAATCCTAAAGGCCCTAAAGAAAAGAAATATGTAATGACCATGGAAGACCTCGCACCGGCTCTACAAGAATACGGTATCACTGCCAGAAAGCCACATTATTTTGTTTGAATCAGTTCAGATTTAACGTCTTAAGTAAGCAATAATTATTGTTTGTATCAGACTATTTTTACACTAAAATTAATACTGTTATTGTGATATTTTACTGTTATATTGCAATAATTGTGGCAATTCTATGTCAACTTTTGACGATGAGAGAAAAATGGGTATCTAAAGTCACTTGCTATTTCATTTGGGTGAAAACTGAATAGTAGACTTCTTTGTTTCTTATGTGTTGTCTAAAAACAATTTATTTCTAGCTTTTTCTAATATTATTCCCATAAAAACAGTTTTAGAAACAGCGCTTATATTTAATAAAGGAATGCTCTAGCTAAGATCAAGCAGACAATCTAAAGAAACGTCACTGACGTGTCACAGTCGCGCCTTGCTTCCACTGACGTGCAGCATACACTCCATTACCGCAAAAAAAAAGTTACACCCGTAACCATACTGTAGCGTATATCCATTATTACCCATACTGAATTTGAGCTTCATACAATGCAATGCATACATATCGGGTGTAAAAAAAGGCTTAACGAAGCCGAATACCACAGGTTCTACGTATTATTACGATATTTTTTTTCTTTTTCACTATACCTGGGAAATGACGGGTTACTGAGTTTTTTTCAAAGATATTTACAAAATTGACTTTTGTTTGAACTACCAAATTTTTTTACAAAGAAACTTGATCCGCTTACACACACAGGCATAGTCTGTGGCGTGCGCGCTATACAATGCGGGTTAGAAATGAGTTATTTTTTTTTGATACCCAAAAATAGAAGTAATTTCCCAGCAATTATTTTTTTTTGTCGTGGTTTAAGGCTTCGTTAAGCCTTTTTTTACACCCTGTATATCACTCGGTGGACAGCTGTTCAAGTGCAGGTGTTCCATGACTGATGTTGTGTCCGTGGCTCTAACATTGTATGAAGCTAACTTCTGTTACTTGGTGTTTTGTGCCAGTACTGTCTTTGAAATTCAGCAATTTCATCAAAGCAATACATCGTTTTATAGATATTGTACGAAATTGGCGAAAGTGTGTGTATTGTGATTAGGCAATTTATAATTTATTATAATAATGTTATACACATTTAGAAAATCGAATAACAGATGTCATAGCAATTTTATTTACTTTAGAATTAACTATCCTTTAAAAAATTATTAGTAACATTAATTATTCACTCTAATTTCAGAGCATTACATAAAATTTGCAATCCTTAATAATGTGAGAGAAATTGTATGAAAAAAAATTAAAAACATACATGTTGCAGTTTTCTTTTCAAATATGGTCCAATTGTCAAGTGCCGGTAATTTAGATGCTTTTTCGTTTAGTTAATAAATTATTTTAGTGGTTATTTTTATGGGGCCTTCATAAATAAATGTTCAGATGCATTTTCTGTAATTTTGCAGTAGTCTCATCATCATCATCTAGTTTCGATACTGTCCCAGTAACATAATGGTATTCTCATGCGCTAAAAAAATGGTAATTATAGTTTGTAATGTTAGTTGCATTACAAACTTTAAAAAAATATTAATTGTAGGTTTACCAGGATAGTTTTTTTTTTCAGAATTAGAATTTTCATAAATGTCAGCACATATTCATAGTGTCCTATACAGATTATGAAGTAACTGACAATTTGCCAGTACGGGACTTGGTTAAACCACTGATTTATGAATGTTAGTACAGTGGTTTAACCTTGGTCCCGGACTAGCAAATGCAATCTGTATAGGACACTATGAATATGTGATGACATTTTTGAAAATTCTGATTCTGAAAAAAAACCTATCCTGGTAAACAAACAATTAATATTTTTTTTAAGTTTGTTATGCAACTAACATTACAAACTATAATTACCATTTTTTTCCAAATTCATAGAATAAAATAATGTTACTGGGATTGGAACGAAATTGGACTGCGACTACATTTAACCTGTATGCTCGGAAAATAAGACAACAATTGATATAACATAGGGTTGTTTAAAGGTTAAATTACAAGAATTAGGCCTCCAATTTGTTAGAACTTGTGTTCAGACCTTAGTATGTCTTGTGTTATGTATTGCTCCTTGGCTTTATCAATTACAGTTATTTTTTAAATATTTTAAGTTTTTCAGAAACGAAACATTAATTTGATAACTAATATTATTTGCACATCTATCAAAGAAATAATTTTAACCAAGTGTGCATTAAATTTAAAATATCATTATTAGAAAGTAACAGCTCATATTTCTATTTGCTGTACCTACATAAGTTACTGTATTGAATGATGTTTTAAACTAGAATAAGGCGGCAAGTCATATCACAGAATAAGCAATAGTTATGGATATCACAAGTTGAGCTTCAAATGCGCGCTAGAGCAACGCACACAGACATAGCTCACGGACGGACACGAAATAGCAAGAGTCCAGCCCCTCTAGCATGTAGAACAAAACACGATATGATACGATACGATATAGCGATTTATCGCATATTTCTTGTCAAAATATGAACTTTTATCAAAAAAGCGAGCATAACCGTGACGTCGCCGGCGCGGACATCCTTACTGTTTCAATAAAAGTTCAAGATGGCGGCTATTCTATCATATTTTTTAAGTAAATAGGCGATAAATCGCTATATCATATCGTGTTTTGTTGATCGTGCTAGAGGGGCAGAGGCGTATTTTTGAAGCATTAGAAATGGAATTCGAATACGAAATCGCAAGAATCGCATATGAACTCATTTCGTATATGAATTGGAATTCTAACGCTTAAAAAATAAGCTTCTTGAACGTCCGAGCGTATACCTATAACTATTTATTCTGTGGTAAAATGATGATGTTATATGCAAGTTGACCTAAGATTTGGACTGGGACTTAAAACTCAGGATTAAATAGCATAAAAACAAAACATACTGGCCTCTTATGTTATGCCAAAAAACACCGATGTTTTTCTTTCTTCATGTAAAATCAATAATGAATGATTTTGTTTAATATTTAAGGAACAATTAAATAAATAGTCACATGTCGCGTTACATTTGTTAATAATATAATTAAACTATACTATTGTTAAGTAATAAGGTAATTCATTAAAGCTCTTTTAAACTAACAGGTTTTTTTATTACTTTTTAATGACATCCAGGAATTAATCACTTACTTAACCATGTTTATGTATTAAATATGTGAAATATATAATTATGTACAGTAATTATATGTAATATATTATCTCGTTGTGCATTTACTTATGTACTATCGCGGGCTCCGAAGCCTGACCAGTCTTAAAGCTGAAATCACTTGCAAGCACCTCATTGCCACTTACTTCAAGCCACGCCTTACGTTTATTTATGTTTCGGGTTCAATCAAGACAATAGGTGTTTAGGCGCAAGCATGCAAGCTTCTATGTACCTATCTAATTGGTTGTAGTAAAACGTAGTAAAATGCATAAAAAATCAGTCAATCTGCTTACACAGGAATATTTCTACAAAGCGGTAAGGCGTCGGAGCCCGCGATAGTACCTATTTTGTTATGTATGGTTTATTTCACTATGTTTTCTTGATGAATTTAATTTGTCATTTACTTCATGCTCCGCCACGAACTTCGTTTTCTGCTTTACCTCATTGCTATGCATATTAGTAGAGAATTCTGTATAGAACCAAGTCCGCCAATAGTACTCACCTGTGCCGTAAAAATGTGTGGTGGCCGTAAAAAAGTGATGAAATAAATACAATAATTAATTATGGGTATCAGAAATAAAGCCTCATAACTATGCTCGCTCGAGTAATGACGCTAAGACATCGCTCACGCGCAAAACATCTGAACGCTCGGGCTCTTTAGACTTATTTTAATCTGTAACTGTCTTTTTCAGAGTGCATTTCCTAGTCCGGGACTAAGGTTAAACCATTGTTTAACGTACAAACCTTAGTCTGGACTAGTAAATGCACTCTGAATAAGACAGTGGGTGTTTCGAGATTCAGTTAGAGCGCGGGCGCATTAAAGCTTTACCTACTTCTGACTCACAAACTATTATTTATTCTGTGGTCGGCTGGTGTAGTGGTTCGCGCTCCGGAGTTGGCAGTCGCAAACGCAGGATCGCATTCCATTTGCACCTACCTATATCTCGGATGAAATGTATTATTAAGCATGTTCAAACGTTGTTTAAAGACCAGTTTCGCTTAGAATTAGTGTGTGTAATTAGTATCTTATCGTCAGTAGTATGTGGTAGTATACAGTAGTATTTACTTACTCTGTGGTAGTATGCACGAGCGAAACTCGGTCTACGAAACCAAGAGTCTGCAAGGGATGCCTACAGTACCCGGCACTAATCGCATTTCCGAATACAAACGAATATCATAATAGGTAAATGTATTAAAAAATATTAATTATATCAATAAATATAAATATTTATTACAAGTGTATTTTTTTTTAACGAATAAGAAGGATACTGACATACACTGTAAACACTAATGGCCTTACTACAAAAAAGAGCATGTCTAATCTAGACAACCAATTTGAAGTGTTGATACATGGAATTTTTTTTACTAATCTTTTGACAGTTTTTAAACCTGACTAACAGTTTTGGTCGATGTGCAATATTTACCGCCGGGTACTGTACACATTCGAGTAAGTACGGGTATTATCACTTACGTATTTAATTATAGAATCCCAGGCTCTGATGTTGAGCGCGGACAAGAGTAAGGATTGCTTTGCGCAGCTTACGAGACGCTCATCGTATCTGTATCGGAGACGCGTGTGCGCGGAGCTAACAACCAATCACAACCGGCGATGCTGGCGCGTCACACGACAAGTCAATCACGTAATCGTAATGGTCTTCTGCGCATCTTTCGCCCAGCGCTCAACATCCGTGCCGCTAGTTGAACCTTTCCAACTATCCGTTTAGTCGTTAGGTAGGTACAAATTCTGCTTGGCCCTTGGTGTTGTATTGATTACTAATTAAAATATAACAGTTGTGCAAAAAAATTATACCTACTTAGGTAACATAAGATGAAGAAAGATAGTAAATAATAATCACCTATAACTTAACATAATATTTTTATTACACAACCAGTTACATAACTAATAATAACATAAAACATACGTTTATAAATAAGTTAAAACTATAAGTATACCTAGTAGGTAGGGGTACAAAATATATTATGAAACAAATAATTATAACCATAAACAATATTAAAATTATAGACAAAAAAATGACAGTTTGGGAGGTACATAGTTCGTAATTTAGGTAAGGGTTACCTTACCTGCACCAAAATAACAACAAGGATCTGATATTCAGTAGGACCGGGGCCTGAGGGGGCTAAGGCGAAAGGTACCCTTCTAGGCAGTTCGTACCCATGAAAGGGGTTGGCTCCAGGCATCAAGTCCAGGAAGGCCGAGGATGGAGGGGTGAAGGGCCGAAGGGGTGCACGGAGATGATGCGTGGGATTAAGAAGCCGTGCTGGCCCTCGTGTTATTTCGCTGAGCTCGGGGACATCCGCGATAATTCCCATTTGTCTACATAGAACACACGCGGGTGGCGTGGTTACCGTGTCCCTAAAACGAAAACAATCGACAGTGCCGTGGTCACGGGTCAACCAGACGCAGCGCGGGCGTGCGTGACAGGCGGACAGAATGCCTTAGAGCTGGCAGCGGTGGCGCGTTTTCCTTTTGTGAGTTCAATCTTGAGGCCTGAGATGTGACATACGGTTCAAGGTTGAAGTCCTCTTTACCTGCCGGAATGGACTCTAGTACAATTTGCTACTTGGTAAGAGGCGGTCCACTTCTAGAGGTTAACGGCTGAAAGGTCATAGGACCATTCGGAATTCATTGATTTGCTGTCGGAAGGCAATCCAGGAAGCGCAAGGTATTGCGGGATGCGAAATTGGAGCCTTGTAAAATCGGAGGACTTCCAGAGTTGGACGAGGATTTACCAGATGGGCTTTCCTCAGCGTCCACTGACTCAGGAGTCAGGGGAACGCGGGGAATCTACCTTAGCGAAAGAACGTTTGCCTTCAGAGCCTCCACTGATCCCCGGCCCTAGAGATCGGACATACCTACTCCTGGTAATAGAGATCTCCATATCGGAGATAAGTTTCTATTACACGGGTTTTTATTTTTTTATTTGAAACGCGCCGTTCACCGAGATGAATCGGCAAGAAACTCGGTGACGGTAAGTGGTTCCGGTCTGGCGTTGACCCTCCGCAGAGGAAATAAAGAGGTAGTGAAGACCGCTGTGGCGGAGGTAGGTGAAGGGGAGGAGAGATTCGCCGGAGCGAAATCTATTAAGTAGAGTATCTCAATCTCGGAGAAAAGTTCCTATTACACGGGATTTTAATTTACACCGATTCGAAACGCGCCGTTCCCAGAGATGATTCGGCAAGAAACTCGGTTACGGTAAGTGGTACCGGTCCGGCGTTGACCCTCCGCAGTGGAAATAAGGAGGTAGTGAAGACCGTTGTGGCGGAGGTAGGTGAAGGGTAAAATATGATAAGTCTATTAACGTTTTACACTAATTAATTGTAATTATTTATTTATTTGGATAAGGGAACTCTACAAACAAACAATTGATAGTTCTCCTCATATCACTGATTTTTTTTCTATGTCCTTTTGAAAAAAAAATGATAATTAGGTATAATGAAATAAAAATGATATTGTATTTGTGTAAGAGCCCAAACCAAACAAAAATAACTGGTTTCCTAAGCGATTTAATCTTAAAAAACATTAAATGACAATTGACATAAAACTTGTTCTTCAAAACAGTCAATGATCAGACCTCAGTAACAGCATAGTAGAATTAAAGTAGGCCAACTCGATCCTTGAAAGCCTAAACACGTAGGGCTGTCGCTTTAAGGCTACAGTACACCGGTTGCGTCTGCAGCACGATGCGTTGCATCTGCGACACGCTGCGTCTTGAAGCAATTCACACCGGCACCACGCATATACGGTAATATTTACAATAAACTATATTTTACTTTTACAATAAACTATATTTTACATTAACCTACACTTTTCAAAATTATAATCTTTAAATTCGTAAATGGAATATTTTAACAATAACCTCAAATAACAGCCAATAAAAGAAGGTATTTTTTTTCTGTAGCAAATTTGCGATTTTTTAACATAAAAGGAACACGTTCAGATTATTACGAACGCTAGCACAGCGGTGGAGTGGGCGCGGCGCGTAACTACTAACTACGCATGACTGGCGCACCTTTATCACCTATAAATTTTGTCAATGTTTGCGTGCGACGACGCATACGGACGGGCGCGCTTACAAACAAACCGCGCTCGGTACGTATGTATGAAGTTGGCGTACTTCTCCTATTCTACTATGCCCAAACCAAACAAAAATAACTGGTTTTCTAAGTGTTGTAATCCTAAAAAACATTAAATGACAATTGACAACTTGTTCTTCAAAACAGTCAATGATCAGATCTTAGTAACAGTTTAGCAGTATACAATCTTTATTCTGTGGACATTTAGTATTTTTTGTGAATTCGATTTTGTTGACAAAAAGTTAGAACACTTAGTGTCCCTGACGTGTAGTTAGTCGTATCGTAATAACTTCTTACTCCAACAAACATTAGCGATAAAAATAATAGGAATTTATCTATGAGCTAAGTTGTTTATAAGCAATAAATAACATCGTGATCTCATACAAACGATGACTAATACACAAGGAGCACCCTATAGATTATAATTGAGAGGTCCTATAGATTATAAATGAGAGGTATGTGCTTGCTATTACACATCAAATTTAAGCGTCGTAATTTTTTTATACACAGCCTTCAAATGCTCGGTTAGAGGTGTTGTATCAGTTTCCATGTGGAGCGTAATCTCCAATGTATCCTCACCTACCAACCTGATAATTCTTTTAAACTTCTTCACATGTGGGGGCTTCGCGAATGACATCCTTGTAACATTGACCGTTTCCAGTACAATCTCCTTTTTATCCGGATCACAGTGGCCTTCTTCGAGAGAAGTGAGACCAAAATTGTGGCTGACCATGAAAGCGACCTCGTTTGTACCTGGTTTTATTCGCAGGAAGCCACGCTCCTGATGCATCGGGCTTTGAGTCTCTGGATTTGTTGACTTCGACATAAAGTTGAACATTGGTTGACCTGAAATGATAATATTGATTCATTTTTTCAATTAAGCTAGAGAGAAGAAAGTCAAGGGACTGTCATTAATAGAGCGATAATTATTATTATCAAAGTAAAGATAATTAAAAACATTATCCTATTTACATTAAATATGAATTCACAAAAACATTATCAATAGCACCAGGTATACCTACTGCGGGAACTTTGGGTAGGTTCCTATCTTCCTGGTGCTAATACATGACTCGGGAGACGGGTGACGGGAGACGAGGGCATAAACAGTTGTAAGTTGTGTTAGTAATAGGTACCTATGTTCCCAAACACTTGAACACAAATGGCTAATTGTAATTTTATATAGTTTTATTTAAGCTAAAGAGGTTTTGCTTGTGACTTTATTGGCGAAGTCTTCAATTTAATTTTGAAATCCTACACTAATTAATGGATCATAAACATGAAATTAGACAGAAGTGTCAAAAAATAAAAAAACAATATTGGTCATTGGATAATATGTATTACCCATGCAGGTAGTAGTATGAAGTTATTGTAGGCCTTGTGATCAGGCTTGGTTGGTCTCTCAATTATTACATCAAACTACCCTTAATAAAAAAAAATGTGAGCATTTAATTTAATGCATTATGATACACAGTTTTGTAACAGTGTGTAAAAAAATGCATTAAATTGAATGCTCAATTTTTTTTTAATGAGGGTAGTTTGGTGGAGTTAGGTATGTTTTGGCAACCTATGTATTTGTAATAATTGAGAGCATTTTATTTAATGCATTATGATATTTATGATACACAGTCTTGTAACAGTGTGTAAAAAATACCATAATAAAGAAAACATAGTAATAAACTTTCAGTCTAAATTTTATGAAATCATTACTTTAATTAAATAGGTAAGTAGGTAGGTATTATCATTTGCACACAAAACAAATACCTACACATATTAATCATACGGTAAGAAATAGTCTTAAGAAAATGTAGCTAATGTTATGCATGACTGCATTGCATGATATCGTTTCTATCCAAGAATGTGCAGGCAAAAAAACAAATTACATGTTGCTTACCAATGCACGAAAATTCCAATATTTCATGATACTGGAAATCTTTGATATTGGGGTAGAATCCTTTTCCGTCTTTTGTGGCCCATCGTCCAGATAGCCAGTTTATTGGCTTCAGAGCTTCGTGGATACTAGCCTCCATATTAATTATTGCCGAAAATTTATTTAAATTCAGTAACCGGCTGGCGGGAGCAGACTATTATCGCAACACAAATCAACTATTAATCTGTGAAATCAACGAATGGAATGGAACGGAAACGGAATGATGAATTTTTAACTAGTGTTGCCGCTCGATAGTCTATCGATAGTTGGGCAAAACAATAGTATCAATAGCTCAGACCGTGTCACATCAAATAGTTATATCAAAAGTTAGCCCCAGAATATTGACATATTATATACATTTACAATACTATTGAATCACAGCCTACTATCGATAGCGCAAAAACATCGATAGTATCGATTGTTATTACAATAGTCATAGCCGATACTATCAATAGTAATTTCAATGTTGAGTTTCAATACAAGCGATAGCATTGCTATATACCAATATTATTTTGCCAAACTGAACAATCGATGGTATCGACAGTATCAATACTATCGATATTATATTTGATTTCCAAGGTCAACTATCGATAGCCAAACTATTGATATTTCGGCAGCACTATTTTTAACACATGTTTGACATTTCACAGTTGGTCGCGTTCGGATTTGAACAATTTAATAACACAGTCAGCACGAGTCCGACCAAATATTACCAAAAATATTAAAAACATTTTTTTACCATGGATTAGACTTGCACTATACTCTCCCGGAATCCGTAAGAATCCGTTCAAAAAACGACCTTAGTGCTTATGCGATGGATTAAATACGCGTTAACCCGGTCCGGCTGGGTGAAGAATCTGAGCCTTTTATTTTATTTTATTTTATTGGAAAACAAGCAGCACTTTTAAAACAGATGTAGACAAAAATATTCGTTACAAGTATGCCTTAAACAGTTTCAGCTACTATAAATTTTTATAATCCAAAATATTTGAAACAATAAATTATATTTAAATCAAACTCAAGCAAAAGCACAACAGACAAAGGGGACAACATTTGCATTATATTTTTAAAGCCACATCACATCAAAAGCCGGTAGTGGACGTACAGTCAACAGCAAGTCGACCTACCCAAAAAGTTAAAAGTTCTCCAACAGATTTTTAACTTTAAGCCTGATATGTAGAAATCATTTTCAATTGAGAAAATTTGACGATTTGTATACGTAATACGTACATTGGCAGAAAGAAGAGTATCACGGTACACTTGGAAAAAGTCAGTACCACAGATTAGTCAGAGTTGTGGTCAGTACTACTAGTAGTTTTTTTTTTAGGTCTTGCCATAAACAGATCAACATGTTCTGAGTAATTTCTGTAAAAAAAAAAAATACCCAATCGAAATAAGAATTCCGTCTGTAATTTGAAAAGTTTGTATCGACATGGAGTCTAAGATGATTTCTCCTGGAATTGGCACGGAGTGGTAACTGTTATTTGACATGAGGTAGAAGCTCTATACAGTCAATTTTTGCACATAAAATCTTTTGATGCTGCCTCTCTCCGCAGTTTTAAAGGAAGTAAGTGATGGCGTTGGCAGTTATCACTGTAGTTCGAACTTGGGTTTAATCGGAGTTTATAATTTAGAAATTTTAGAAACTGTTTCTGTATTTTTTTGATTTTATTTATATATACTTCGTATTGTGGATTCCAAGCTTGACATGCATATTCTAATTGACTTCGAACCTTTGAACAGTACAGGATTTTAAGCAATTGAACCATTTTGATATTTTTTTTGTGATTCTAATTATGAATCCCAATGTCTTTGTGGTTTTAGATGTTATAGAATCAATATGTTTATCAAGAAGAAGTTTGGAATCCAACCTAACACCGAGATCTTTGAAGTGATCTGTACGCTGGAGCAAATAGTAATTCAGTGCATAATTATAAAGTATTGCATTCCGAGATCTGCTGAATGTTATACAATTGCATTTAGAGACACATAGTCTAAGTTTATTGATCGCACAGTAATGCTGCGATCTGTCGAGATCCTGTTGCAGCTGTACACAGTCACTCAGTGAGCCTATTTTTTTATATACTTTCATGTCGTCAGGAAAGAGTAAATATTGAGAATTAGTGAAGCATTTGTGAATGTCGTTGATAAATAATACGAACAGGAGAGGTCCCAAGATTGAGCCCTGCGGGACACCTGATGGAATGGCAGAGAAGCGTGACTGTGAAGAATACCCGTTTAGAACTACAGTCTGGCATCGATCGGTAATGTAGGACGTAAATCATCTGAAGATATCTTCGTGAATACCAGCTAGCTGCAGCTTGGTGAGTAAGATCACGTGATCAATTCGATCAAATGCCGTCGTGTAGTCTGTGTATATGGCATCGACCTGGCCCCCAGACTGCATAACAGAAGATACCTCCTCCGTAAAAGCTTTAGGTTACTGATTGTAGATCTTCCCTTGTTGTTGGGGTATGAAAACATGTTTGAGAGCTGCATATACTTGTTGGTGAACCAGTTTTTCCAATACTTTAGCCAATACGAAGAGTTTAGATATAGGTCTATAATTTTCGATATAACGCTTGGGGCCTTTTTTATTTATGGGAGTGACGGTAGCAGTTTTCCGGACCGAAGGTACAATACCCTCATTAATAGAGCGTCTGAACAAAAAACTCACCGGAAAAGCCAGGCTATCTGCGCATTTAGATATAAGGGTAGGATGTAAATCGTCAGGGCCAGCCGACTTATTACAGTCAAGTGTTTTTAAAATTTTGGAGACTTGGTCCTGTATAATATCAATAGTACAAATATCAGGAGTGGTTGTGAGTGAATCCTCGTGTATGGTTGTAACAGTGGAAGATGTGGTATTTGCAGGGCCAGGTTTTAAAAAGTTTGAATCAAAAAAAATTTAAAGGCATTGCACATTTCATTGCCTGACGTCACAATAGTACGGAGTTTAACGTACATTTTACGTAGTATAATCTTTGAGTACTGAACCAATACTTTCTCTGTGCTTATTAAACTACTAGCAGCCCGTCCCGGCTTCGCACGGGGTAGACAATTATCGCTAATAATTTCGGCAGCGCATTCGACGAAAGACATTTTAAGACTCATTTTTCTACACCTTCGGTTACATTGTTCAAATTTTACCAAGGATCCCTAATTTTTTTCAAAATGAAATGTAGCCTATGTCAAATTGGAAGAATGTAGCATTCTATTGGTGAGTTTTTTTTTAATCGGCCCAGTACTTTTTGAGCCTATTCATTACAAACGCACGTCGACCTACCCCAAAAGTCAAAAATTCTCCAATAGATTTTCAACTTTAAGCCTGACATATAGAGTTCATTTTCAAATGAGAAAATTTGACATTTTGTGGTAGGTCGAAGTGCTGTTGTCCGTACAAATCTTTCCTCTTTATAATATTAGTATAGATCTGACTGATCTAGACCCTAATGCTTTTAGCGCATTTTGTTGCAGTGCAGTGTTCATTAATGCGCGATCTGCAGCCTGCAGTCAATCCATATTTATTTTAGGTCAGTGAATAGGTCCAATATTAATAAATTTTGATAGATGCCAGTCCAGGTTAATATAGGTCGGTGTTTTTTCGATCAATAGTGTTGTGTATTGCAAATGAAAAGTGAGATCAATCGCATAGTAATAGAGCTCAATTTACTAGTGGTGTGTCTACATTTAACTGGTGGTGGACCCGTGTAGTGCAATTAGCGTGGAGTTTAAGGCTGGGTTGCACCATCTTACTTTATAACAAAAGATAAGTCTGTCAAACTCCATATAGAAACACCGGTTATAGTTATGGTTAAAGTTAATTAAGGTGATGCATGCAACCAGCCTACGGCTAAGCACAAACAGTACTGGGACAAGAAGAAGAACTTTAGATCCCTATTTTAATCACTACTTTCATTCGTCGACAATGAAACCTAAAATCATAGAGCCAAAAAGTTCGAAAATGATCTCTGCTATGCGCATGTTTCATTCATTGAATATCCATATTTCAGGGACATTTTGTATATCCAAAAGTATTCGAGTCAGTCAGTAGTGTTACTCAGTCAAACTATTACTTCCATGGCGTAATGATAATCATCCAAGGAAATTATATGTAGGTACAGTGGTAGGTACCACAGCAAAATGTCAAAATCAGCAAACTTTCAAAACAGACAGTAATCGGTAAATAAATAAAACTGCCCCCAAATAATATCAAAATTGAGTAAGTTTGGGTGTTGCATACACAAATTTATTTATTATTTATTCATTACGATCATTTGCCTTCTCAGTGGAGGACCGACGCGATGGTCAGTCGCTTACTTTTACTGTCCGATCGATTTATGTGGCTATATTAATTTGTGCATCTCGCACTAGGTGCCTACCTATTGCGAGTACTCTGGGCATGTTGCGTCAGAGAGAGGCACATGCCATTGTAGTACTTGTACTGATGTTGTTAACAAGACCCGTTTAAAATAGTGGGAGAGAAGCCCTTGGCTCACGCACGCCTAGCTAAATCACTGAGTTTTCGGAAGTCCACTGCTAGATATAGGCCTTCCAAATAATTACCTAGTTTCCCTGGGTTAGCTTGGCACGGGTTTTTACCCGTGCCAAGTGCCGTTGTAAAAGCACCAGGGAAACTGGGTCTATTTATGGGATCACAACTTATTTACTTGTCCTTTTTAGATGGGATATAAAATTACCTCAGCTCACTTTGAATGTTTGTAGTAATATTTGCTTGCAACTTTTAGGGACATCCTGTAAATACACACACTTTACAAATAAATATTCCATCAATAACCTAAGTAAAAACCGCATTAAAAGTGGTACATCATTGTTATTCACTTATTTAGTGATAAAATATTAATTAAAATTATCTTCAATACTGGGAAAATGTATGAAATAAATTATGAACATATTAAAACGAAAAGAAGCTTCAGTAAACATTGAATCAAAAAGAGGAGCTATGACAACTGAAACAAAAAATTTCATACAGAAGATTTGTTATAAGAAGTCTGCATCTATAGATATGACCCGATACGGATTTATAAGGGATAGCAAAGTCCAACCAATTAATTTGATGATGAAACCACTGAAAGAGCAAATTGAAAAGATATGGGGTTAGTTTCAAAAAATGTGAAGGTACTTAGGCTTCCGACAACGCAGTATACGGCATTCCGCGGCGCGGCGCGCCGTTACGGCATGCTGCATTTCTGTTTTCGAATTAAAGTGCAATGCGCTTTTTTCATAGAAAAACATCCTCATTCGGCTTTCGCCTGCTGGTAGTGCGATTAAATAGTCGCATATTGCGTTGTAGGCCTTAAGCATAGAAGTGGAATTATGTTCTTGTAGAATGAAAGTATATCCCTTCGTTATTTTTTTAATTCGTTATTTTGTAGTTTCAAATACTTATCTGACATTGTAAATTTTTGTTTTTAGCAATTCCATGCAAGGTTTAATTGAAGATAAATAACACTTGAAAAAATCATCGACCTCAGGTGGGACTCGAACCACGTCCCACCTGAGGTCGATGAACAACGAATCACGTTGAAAGCGAGAAAAAACACTTGAGGAATTTCATCTTGTCACGTGACGTCCTCGGTAGCTTAGTGGTCAAAGCACTCGCCCGGTTTGCGATGGGACGTGGGTTCGAGTCCCACCTGAGGTCGATGATTTTTTCAAGTGTTATTTATCTTCACTTATCTGACAGTTCAGCATTATTTAATTACCCCTTGGAATTGCCATTTTGTCGAATATGAACCATACAACAGATTGAACATAAGTACCTAATTGCACCTTGAATGCAAAAATCTATGTTTTTTGTGCATTTTGTTAGAGTACCGAATTTAATCACAATTTGTAGTTACCTTAATATGCTTGCGCAATAGCCCTGGCCTACCGCTAACAAAATCGTAGATAAAAAATCTGAGTATCTTGGTACAGCTTTTGCTCTGCATTCAGTAGAAAATACTCTATTTATTCAATCATAATTCAATTTTAGGTAAAGCCACTCGAATTTCAACCAGAAAACCATCTCCTTCACGACGCAATGAAAGAGGTACGACGACTTTACGCTCGGAGAAGATTATAATCATTTAGAAGTTTCATTGGATCATTCAGAACTGTACAAAACTTAACGAAGGCAGACTTCTGTGCATCGCACATCTGATAGACGCAGGTGTCTGATACGGCAACACTTGCAGTATAAAAATATATGGCACTGCTTCAGTCGTCAGCCATGCGCGTTTTTCGCATGCACCGTAAGGAAAAGGCGCGATAAATATAAATACTGCGAGTATTATTGTCGCATTCGATAGATCCTGCAACTGCGTTACCCTACCTAGGTAGTTAGCCACATGTCCAAGTGTTATATATGACTGTGCTACGGCTCTTCTAAGCTTTTCTACCTACACACTGCCGTAAGACATTAGGACGAAGCTTTGCCTTTTGAAGTTAATCCATTTTTCTCAAAAAAAAAATAAACTTTAGGTTTTGCTTCCTTTCGAATACGGAAATAGAATTGCGAGAAATCTTTAAAAAATAGCTCGACATATTTCACACACATTATTAAAAAATAATGGTTTTCACAAAAATGACGCTTTCGGTCCGCTTATGAGATAAATTATGTTTCTGGGATTAAAACCATGCATGACAAAAAGTAGCCACTCACTCAAAAATATTTTATTGACTTTTACATTTTGATTTCAGCTGTTTCCACTTCGAAACTTGGTAAAGCTGCAACGAATCAGACCAAACCAATAAAAACTAACAACGAACATACAAATAACATACGAATTCATGACCTAATCAGATCTAATACTAAATGAAGTTTTATAACTAACAAATAAAAACTGCAGAAATATAGTAAAATAAAATAACCAGCTTGGTTCGTTTTTCTGGAATTTCTAAATATGTAGTAACTTAGCGTGTAGTATTCCCACTAGTCCCTGTGAAGTAGTCCCATGATGGGACTACTGGTATTTTTTTCCCAGAGGTTCCATTAATTGGACCTAATGTCATTTCAACCTCAAAGGTGCCACTAACTGGATTACCAAAAAGCAAACAAAGCCGGATCGACAAATTGTTCCTGAACCTCTGAGAAAATAAATACCTGTAGTCCCATCGTGGGGCACGAAGTAGCACTACTGGGAATGATGATGACCTTTCCGACCGTTTTCGGCCATGGCGACCACTTCGACTCCTAATTGGACAGGCGCTGGTGCACCCGAAGATGGCTTATGTAGCCGATCTTCGAAGCGAACTCCCGTGCACAATGAGGGCAACTACTGGGAATACACGTAATTTAGTTGGTAGGTGGAATTACTTACATAATAAGCTTTAGGATCGGTTAGTTTTACCACCTCCGTAGCCAAAAGGCGAGCATGCGGGACTGGGCGTCGCTGCCATCTCTGAAGTTCCGGGTCCTTTGGTTATTAAATAAACGTAAAACGGGACCCTATTACTAAGGCTCCGCCGTCTGTCCGTCTGTCACCAGGCTGTATATCATGAACCGTGATAGAGAGTTGAAATTTTCACAGATGTATTTATGTTGCCGCTTTAACAACAAATACTGCAAATTGAATACAATAAATATTTAAGGGGGCTCCCATACAACAAACGTGATTTTTTGCCGTTTTTATAGATAATGGTACGGAACCCTTCATGCGCGAGTCTGACTCGCACTTGGGTGGTTTCTTTTTAATTTTTATTTATTAATGTGATCGAATTTAAGGATCGAATAGACTCCTCTGGCTCAATGGCTCGATCACCTTGCTACACACATCAAAGTAAATACATACACCCTTCATTTTTTCTTCGAAGGATAATAAAACATAATAATGTTGGCAGTCTTACTTTCTTTCTGTTGGACCTATGGCTGACAACCTTTGAAGAAAGCTTTAAAAAGCTGCATCTTGCAGTAGTGGTAAGTGCTAAAGGTGGCAGAGTGTGAGACAGTGCACAAGGACTCAGGCTCGGGCATGTTGAGCCGCATACTAGCGGTCGTGATCAGATCTTTTTTTTTACTATTTGGGTCACCCTGAAAAGCCAGTGCCAGGCGACAGTGCTGCCGTCGTACCCAGGCGTGATCAGACCAGTGTCAAGAATGGCACCTTATTTAGCGGCGAATTTAACGAGACCGAGACTGCCAAAATAGGCTGAACTGTGGTTGCCCCATTTCTTGCTGGTCCAATGGCCTCAGCCCTGTAGGCCCTGTAGGCCTCGGACCTTCGTTGGGCCATCGTCAGAAATATGTGCAGGAAAAAGACGGGACACATCATTGTCGGCCAAAATGGAATCTAGCCATATTACACAATATTCATTTTTAAATACGGCCATGGGAGTACCAGCATGTAAGAGATAGGAGATAAGGAATCATTTTCCAAGATTATACTATTTTAAAGTTATTTTTTATTATTTTTCTTTGAATTATCATTACTGCAATTACAGCTCCCGCTAATGTTTCCCGTGCAACCAAACTGATTATAAGCTGGTGGGAAGTGACAAGAGCACTTCTTTTGCACCGGTGGTGCTTCCTTCGCTTCTGTACATGGGCAGGACAAACTTTTATGATTTTCATCTATTTTATCATTAATTTTTTCGTCTTCTGTTTTGTCTTCGTTTGTTTTGTCATTTAATTTGTCTATGTTTGTTTTTTCAAAGTCAGTCGCCATTGGCTGACCTTTTTGCACCGGGTCCGTTTCAGGTTTACTTAGTTGAAAACTAGTACGAATACTTGATCGTTTGCGATTATTCGTTACACTTGCGTTCAATTCTGGAGCCTCACTAGGTTTTGATTGTTCATCTGGCATTGAGGCTTTATTTGGTATTGAGGTAGACGAGGTGCATTTTTCGGAAAAGCTTTTGATTTCAGACATATCAGTTTCAGCTACTGTACGATCTGGTATTGGATTAGTTCCAGTGTCAGTCAACTTTGTGGTTCGCAAAGCATCAGCATTCATTTTTGTATTAGAAGAAGTAGCTTCGGTACTGTAAGTTTTTAACTGTCTTCTTTCGGTTTGTGATTCAGAGCAAGGCGCTGGCCAGCCACATGGAGATTTCATTGAGGACACCATAGACTCGTTCGAAGAATGGAAACTATTTGATTGTTTCAGAGTACTCTTCGCTACTGCGGCTGGACAGAGACCACTAAAACGTTTTGACATATCCTGCCGTTCGTTGTCTAAAGTAGCCATATTGTGCTTACTGTTCACTGAATTTGTGAAGTTACTTTTCGTAGTGTTAATGTCGCTGTGGCAAGTAGTCAGTTGTATTTCTTCATCTTTTTTTTCTTTCAATCCATGTGGGCAAAATTCTGGTAAGGTTTTGAAACAGTTTACGGAGTTGCTGCATGTCTCTGAGGTACAGAAAAGTTCTGTGTAAGAGGATTCGTTATGACTGATAGAGCCAGGACTTTGTACCCGAGAGCATGTTTGTGACGACCCTATCGTGCTACGTGATGGCAGTTGGGAACATGATTGAGGAATCTGCATGCTTCGAATGCATGATCGACTCAAATATTTCTTCGGTTTCACCTCTGAACATGTTTTGTCATGACTTTGTGGCATGTAATAGAGTTATGTGGAGGAAACAAGCTACCGTTTTATTTTATTTTTACATTATGGATAATTTTTCACAGTTATTTTCTGATTATAATGCATGTTGACAGAATTAATTATGAAATAAAAGTACCAATGTATCTTTGTGATCGTGTCAGACTGAATGACAGTAATGACATTGATTGTCATGCACAGCTATGGCTCTCACTATGACTCTCTTCCAAAGACATTTCAACTAGAAATACAATATCTTTGGTCTCTCCTAAATGTCTATCAGAATTATTTCAGCACTAAGAAAAAATTATAACTATTTATTTAATAAACATTAGTGTGGTCGAGTGGTTTAGGCCCTCGATCAATTACGTTTTTATACATCTATACCTGCCAAATTGTTGTTGCTGCTCAGCTGGGTACTCACCTAGCCATGTAGCATGTAACGTATTTAATACTGTATTAAGTGCTACACGTAGGCCCGAGCATGCTGCGAGCCATTGCTCGTGGCTCGTGGTACGCATTAAGCTCGCAGTGACCCGCCTAGATACCGCATCAGGTACATTACATGTTACATACACGGCTAGGTGAGTAATCTGCAGAACAGCAACAACAATTTAAATTTTGTTTTATAGCAATTACCATGATAGGTTTATTTATGATTTTTAATACTTGAAAAAAAAACTCTGGCTTTGACAGCGAGAAACGCTTTAAAGCTTTCGTCGGGACAGCTAGCATCTCGGTAGCTTAGTTGGAAAAGCACTCGCCCGGTATGCGATGGTCGTGGGTTCGGATCCCACCTGAGGCGGACGTTTTTTTCAAGTATTAAAAAATCAGCAACAACAATTTGGCAGATTCAACGTTAATACCCTAACCTCTCTCCGTGCTTCGGAAGGCACGTTAAAAGTTGGTCCCGGCTGATATCGCGATATTAGTCGTAAAGCCTAGTCAAAGGCCTTAAGGCACCTTGATAACATCTGACAGTAAGGTTTAGTCACTGGCCTTACTACAACACCCCTCCACCAATCCGCACTGGGCCCGCGTGGTGGAGTATGGCCCAAGCCACCTCATAGTTGAGGTGAGTCCTGTGCCCTGTAGTGGGACGTGATATTCTTTCCTCTTCTTTCTGGTCGTTCCCTCAATGCTGAGGATCGTGACTGTATGTCAATCTTCTCCACTCGGTCCGGTTCTGCGCCATATGTACCGCTCCCTGTATCTGGCCTCCAGTCACCTCCTTGAGTTGGTCTACCCATCTAGCTGGCCCCCTTCTCTCCATTTGTCCGAGAATGATGAGTTTCTCCAGGCTGTGCAATGGAGATCGCATCATGTGCCCAAAGAAACTCCGGATCCTTTCCTGGCACGTAGTCAGCAGGCGCTTGGTGACATTTAGCTCTTCGAGGAAGGAGACATTGGTTCTCATAGCTGTCCAAGGAATGCGCAGCAGCTTTCTCCAGCACCACATTTTAAAGGCATGGATCTTGTTGCGTTCCTTTTTCCTGAGACACCAAGTCTCCACCCCTTACAGGAATATAGAGAAGATCAACGTACGAACCAAACGCATCTTAGTTACTCGGCTAATATTACGGTCTTTCCAGATTTTATCGAGGATAGTCATGGCACTTTTAGCCATCCCGATACGGCGTCCGATTTCTTTCTCGCAGTTACCACTGTTAGAGATCAGTGACCCCAAGTATATAAATTCCTCTACTTTTTCATAATCCTTGAGCGCATTTGATGGACTTAAAACTTGAGCTCTGTCCACCACCATCACTTGATATAGGCATACTTTACTTTACTTACCCTAACCTCAAGTGTCGAGGGCACAGACCACTCAAAACTTAAGTTTAGGGTTCGGACTTCGAACTAGAGGCTCCGGATATCTCAATTATTCAGACCCGCTAAAAACGACCCTGAACAAGCTTGGATTCAATCCGCCATTCATCCTTAGGCTTATGTTTGCAGCTGACAACTTAAAACGACCCAGTACTATCCGATTCTGATTTTCACTTAAAATACTACTACGGCCACCCGAGGCTTTTTCTTCGCACAAGTTGTTGTAAGCAGACTGACCGTACGACCTGACTGACCGACCATACGTGACACCGAAAATCAGAAATGATTTTTATCTGCGATGGCAGATACTCAGCACTCCAAATGCCTTTTACGTCTGGCAAGGCAATCACAAAACCGACGCGTCAGGCCTGCTTAGGGCCACATATATTAAGACATTAGACCCTTTTTAGCCCCAGTTTTGTATTCCAAATGGGGCTAGGGTATATGGAACATCAGAAGAAAGAAAAAACCGGTAATGACAGACCTAAGATCTGTCACTATATTAAATAATATAGCTAAATAAAGGGAACTCAAATGAATAAACTAGAATAACTGAAAAAATGTAGATGACCTGTAAGGTGCGGTAGGCTGCGAAGTCATTTACAACAAATAAAAATCAGTCAGGTATCAAAGCGGATACCATTTTGGTTCCTGACTGTACATAAGTAATGCTTATTATTTCTATGATAAGCCTGTCTTCTGCCAAATAAACACCAAATAATTTTATCCTATTATAGCGTAGCGAGTCTTACTTGTTCTGTGTATAAAAATGAGAACCAGTGATTATAAACACATTCAAAAGCGTGATCAAATACACTGCAATTGAGATACAAAAAAAAACCGGCTATCTTCTACAAAACGGCAAAAAACACGTTTGTTGTATGGAAGCCCCCTTAAATATTTATTTTATTTTGGTTTTTAGTATTTATTGTTATAGCGGCAACAGAAATACATCATTTGTGAAAATTTCAGCTGTCCAACTATTACGGTTCATGAGATACAGCCCGGTGACAGACGGACAGACAGACAGACGGATAGACAGACAGACTGAAAGACTGATAGACAGACAGACGGACAGCGAAGCCTTAGTAATAGGGTCCCGTTTTACCCTTTGGGTACGGAACACTAAAAAAAGAGCTAAATATCTCATTTTCAAGCTAACTTACAGCTATAATAGGTAAGTTTACGGAAAAGATGTAGAAGATCGAGGTCATGCATGCGTTTGCATTCGTGAGATAAGCCATACAAGTTGCACACACACATTCGTTTCGGAGTGCCCCAAGGACGTGTTTTGGGCCCTACGCAGTGCAACATTTTTATATGTAAAGTTATTATCAACGATTAGCCATCCCTCTCACTGTCTAAGCAGAGGTAAGTAATAAATATGCTACGACCATGATATGGCCATACTGTTTAACGAACGCTCGAGACCAGATACATTCCAGCAAACTGAAATAGGACTATCCCTTGTGGCATTGTCGCACTGTGGCTAGAATGCAATCTTCTTTCTCTCAACGCTGAAACTAAGATATTTCATAAGACCATTAAATCAAAAACGAAATCGGTGCCTTTAGTTGAGATCAGACCCACAAAAACTAATGTGATTTTGACACAAAGAAACCCAACTACTCAACTACTATGTGGATGTGATAATACTGGTCGGGTGAAGGTAATTAGTTATCTTGGAGTACTTAATCAACTATGAACTAAACTTTTACCAACATATTACCTATTGCTCTTTTATCAAGACGTATTCGGAAAATCGGAGCATTAAGATGCTCCGATTAAGATTCTCAACCAATGAGAGATAGAGAGAAATACAAACACAAACAACAATACTTACAAAAATAAAATTAATACAAAACACAAAAAAACAATATATAAAAAATGCAATGCTAATGTTAAACTCCAGGTTAAATTCAAGTCTTCAAGCTTAGAGCATTCAATGCTCTAAGTCTTCAAGTGATACAGCAAAAAGTAAGTGAAAGTGTATTTACCAATTTTTAAGTAGTTTGGAAAATGGAGACTACCAGTAAACGTACTTTGTGAACTTTTTTCTGAATAAATTATCATAATATCATTTAGGAAGTGGCTATAATTTATTGACTTACTTATTTTTACAGTTCGGTTCATCGTTCCGATGGTAAAATCACCGACAATATGGGGCTCGATTTTTTTGTAAGCTTTTCATTTTATATGCGTGGCATATTTAATTAGTTTATTGTTATTTTTATAACATATCTTTATTGCTTTTTCTTTTTAATTAAAATTATTTTTAGAATGATCTCAAACCAAGTGAGCTCATTTGTACAAACGTCAAATGTCCACGTGATTACATAATTTCCGTTATGGCGCTGACATCGACGCCGCAGTTTCCTTTACCACTGTGCGTCAGGCGCGGTGCGGTGTGTTGAATAGTTTCGATCGGATAAAAAACATGTAAGTACACAATTTTTATTGCATTTATTGTGATATTTATATATAACTACACTGGATAATGTCATAAATTATTAAAATATGTAAATGCTGTTAAAATCTTTGTTAATTTTGCCTTACGTAACGTAATGGAATTATGTTTGCACGTGACCTTGCCCCATTTAAAATAATTTGAAAATTTAATTATAGTGAATTTTGATCGACTATATATTTAAAAATTACACCTTAACTGCAATTATATAGGAGAGCTTATTAAACCAATCTGGGTCGATCCAATTTTCAGCAGTATTGATTTGAATAATGCAGTTCTGTCAGGGTGGTAATTTTGACAATTGAAAGTTAATTCCATGCTTTTTTGGTATGAAAACAACTGAGTTGAAGAATAATAGATAAATTTTACAATTATTTTTTGTGTTACCTAACCTTCGACTGCGGCATTCCAAGACTTGACAGTGGCATTGATTTTTGTCTTACAAACTCAGATAAAAGGTCAGCTGAAAATAATTTGAAGTGCATTGAATGAACATTACTGAAGGTACACAGCACAGACTCTAATGCCTGTGATTATTTGTAGTGGATGTTAACAACGAAACATTTGTTTTGGGTCTGTCTTCCTAAACTTGAGAACAGTAATATGTTTTAAACCACATCATCTTAATTTTTGACTTGAAATTAGTAATTATACCGTGTGGACTGGCATATATGGCTCTATTTGATAATTATTTTTATTTTTAAATTAAAATATTTATTTTGTTTTCAATAAAAAATAATTAACATACAAAAAATAATAACTACCTTAACTATAGTAGTCAAAGAACTATCCATAAATAGATCCCACTGTCGGGCACAAGCCTCTTAACTGTGAGGTTGTTGGGCCGTACTCCACCGGTCGATTGTGATTCTAGTAGATTGCATTCTTAATACAACAACTTTTTATGAGACCAATGCAAAATAGCAAAAATTATTACTCAATAGCCGTTAAGCTGTAATAGATCTTTTCTTATTATAATAATTGTAAGTCATTTGTGTTTTTTTAAATAGGTGGATTTAGAAAGAAAAAGTATTTATTTGGCTCATATCACAAATAATAGAAACTACATACAATCAGTAATGATTTCTCTATTAATGAAGAATAAAGAGAAGAAAGATTAGTGATACAGACCTGGATGTGTAATTGTTCATATATTTTTTTAAGTTTGTTAGAAATGCTGACTGAAATTATATGTACTTAATGTATTAAATTTTACAACATAGGTTTTATCTCTACATTTCTAAAAAATAACATTTTGACAGTGCCATTATGGTTAAGTATGCTGTATTTAGGAAATAAAATTAGAAAACATATCTCCTGAGGCGTTGGTTGTTATGGTTAGTGGAGTAATTAAATTTAACAATTATTTTTTGTATGTTAGTATCATCTATGTTATCAGGTAAAACTAATAGGCTGATTTAGACTTGGTTTTGACTGCCAGAGATTAAGAATAAAGTCTTCGTCAAACCTACGTTGCCGAGAGACACGGCGTCTCCACCTCTGAGGTCCCGGGTTCGATTCCCGGTCGGGTCCATGTGGAAATGAACTTTTCTGGCTCGGGTCTGGGTGTTGTGGTACTGTCCGTTTTCTATAACGAAAGTGCTTTTGCTGCTTAAGATCAATGAATGTGAGAGCAATGTATGTGATGTTGTCCAATATTACATTTTATGTTCTTTCCAGTGTGTTAAACAGTTCTATTCCCACAGAATAATGTTCTCATCCCTATTGGACGTGGCGCGGAACTCGCCCTTCCGCGGGCCGCTAGCCGGCGCCCAGTGCCAGTCCACTGCACCGCCACAGATTGAACAGGTTCGTACTCGGGTCGATATCACACGGACTGCATACGTGCAGTCATCTGTCACGCTATACTGAGTTAGCACGGATCTTGAGCGCTGAGCGAAAGATGCACAGGATCATTATAAATACCGGTTTGACTAGTCGCGCGACGTGCCTGCACCGCCTGCCATGATTGGTTGCTTGCACGCGTCACTAATTGATAATCGTCTTGTGTGATGCGCAAACCGATCTTTGTCCGAGCGCTCAAGATCTTTGCCGGGGATGGGTACTCAGGTTGATATCAGACGGATTGCAGTGCAGTCAGCACGTTTGACTGTGCATTCGTTATAAATGAAATCAGACGTATTGCCTAAGTACTGTCACCGTCAGTGTTAGGGCAATTATGCATGGTTGTTAATAAAGTCGTTAATAGTAAAATAAGTGCGCGGCAAAAACTGCATGCACTCAAAAAAACCGGGTCCAAACGACTGCGTGTAGTCCGTGTGATATCAGCAATTATAATTAGGAGCCACAATAAGTATATTGTTTTAGTTAATTATACTACGAGGTACTGTTTTCGCTGGTGATAGGTCTTTTCTGCCTAATGATGAAACTCATGACGGAGGGGGACTGCTGGCTTGGACAGTAGTTGGCGACGAGACTTTGGTCGCTCTGCTGACGTAGTGTAACTTCTGTGCTTGGCTGGCAGGGTTGCCCAATGACCAATAGATTATGAGAGCTGAAGGCACACCAATACAACTACGCAATATTTAAAGGTATTGATTCTTGACTGGGAAAGCTCTAAACTAGATATAGAGCACAAATTCACGTTTACAAGCTTATTATAGAGCACCGAGAAGCTTATGGTATAAGTCTATATATGGCTGCATAAATCAGGAACTGACTGGCTGAATGCCGTAAGGATTATACGATGTACGTCACAAACTTACATTATCACCTACTCGGTTAGTCACATAAGCGAATCTTGGCGTTTCTTTTTTTACTAACCTTACACTTAATCGTATCGTATTAAATACATACTAATATATAAAACAAACCCTTTGTTTTGTAGCAGTTATAAATCTAAATAACTAATAAGGAAACTTGGACAACCCTAGGTTTAATTCTAATCACATAGTGACATTTTACATACGTGTCAAACTGCGTATGTGACGTACTGCGTTTAGTAAACTTCTCTTGATAGGTAAATGTGCATCAAACTTTAGTTGAAAATACGATCTCTATAAACGGCAGCGCAAGCCGTCTGGTATATAATTTTTAAAAAAACTAAAGTTTAGACTGAAGGCATAATTGTGACGACTACACGTAAAGGTACCTACAAGTAGTTTAAAATTCTTTTAGCTACAGTAACGTAATGAAATTGATAAAAAATAATTAAGGAAACAGTTTGAGACTTTAAGATAATCGATTTTTATTTGTCTTTCTTAACAGTACTTTTCAATCAGTTTATGCGTCAAAAAACACTAAATGAGCGAATTCTGTCCCATAAAAGACTCAAATATTTCAACGCTTGTCTTCTTCTAAAGCCCTAGCTAGCACTGGTCAGGAATCAAACGATTGTTTGGCTAACTCTGGTATAAGGCAAAAAACTTAGAGCATCTAACCAACAAAAAATGATGAGACAAATCAAAGCAACCTTTTTGAAAATGAAGTCGTTTTTATTAATTGTTTAAATTAAGAAAAAAAAACCAATAAGGAGTTTATTACAGCTTCAACCTGCTTGCTACAGAGTGATTATGCTCTTCCACAGAGCGGCATGGCCGCCAGCGTAGCAGCCGGTGACTCCTGTGAGTTCGCCTCACCCAAATACTTCGCGCTATGCGGTCTTGGCGGCATCCTCTCCTGCGGTGAGTTAACACTTCACTAAGGTGGGTGGACCATGAAAGGCCAAAACGAATTTAGGTATTATTAGTTTTTTAACTAGATGAATAAAACAACTTAAAACAAGTAGGTAAGTGGGACGTCCACCCACAAGATGGACAGACGACCCGGTAAAGATTGCAGGAAGCCGCTGGATGCAGGTCGTTTCCAACCGGCCGATCTGGAAGTCACTGGGGGAGGCGTTTGTTCAGCAGACGAAGTGGACGTCCTGTCTGAAATGATGATGATGATAAAATAAAACAAACAAATCTACCCCTGATTCTTAAGACAGGAAAAGGAATTTGTTGTCACATGGCAATAACCACGAATTTTTAATACATAATAAGCCTTTGAAAGAGCTTGGCCTTCCATGGTCTACCCTCAACTTATCTTACAACAAGAAAGTTAAAAGCAAAATTCTCAATGATGAAAAGTTTCCCTTTCAACATCCCCCACCTTACCCTTAAAATGATTGATTGGTTAGACTTCAATTATTGAATTCAATTGTATGTTTACTGACTAATCCGTAACTTTAAGTCTGATATCATAATAACTATCGCATGGATTAAACGCATTTGATCGATGTATATTTACAAAACCTAGTAACCTAGCCACATTATATAATCTTAATGAATCCATTACACTGAGCTGAGACAGATATGAACGGCTTGTTATCATCATGCCTTATCGGCTTATATTCAATCACGGGCAAGTGCACTTTCCACTATTTAAATAAACAAATTCAATAATAAAGTAGGCTGTCTGGAGAGATCGCTTGTAGCGATAATGCCATCTGGATTATTTTCTTTATTTATTTTGTGGGCACATCACAAAAGAACTTTTACTATATTTGTAGTAGGCTAGGCAAAACCTGCAACATCGAAGATCTTATGGCACTATGGAAATCATTAACTTGTATAAACCACTAGATGGGCTGACCTATCGAAATGACAGCTTATTTTGTGTGCCCTTTTAAAACTTCACAAGCTATAGTAGCGAGAACGAATTTTGATGAATTATACTGCATATATTTGCCTCTCTGGCTGCCATTATTCATCTTGTTCGAATTCAATGGTACGTTCACACCTTATAAATTGGTCTGCATCGCAAAAACGACAAAAATCTAAAGGAGCGTCCAGATCTGGCAAATGCGTAGCTCGCGACAAACGCGCGCGCTCACTGTACAAGCCTTGCATGAGTAACTCTTGCGCTAAAGAGGCGCACCAAACAATTTGCAAAAATGGCGGGTCCGTAGCGCCAATTTTCTAAACATGTTTGCAAAACTTGTTAGCAAAACAGCCAGTCCGCTGCGCCTATTGTTGTTATTGGTGTTGTTTCATTTCAAAAATACGAATTTCAACCACAAACTTAAAACGATACGTCAACTTGTTTTACTTGCCCTCCCCGCAGGCGAACGCGGGGGATCTTATCCATTCGTGACGGCAAACATGTTTTCGTGTTTTTACTAACAAAACTCTTAGGCCCCGCTCCTATTCAGTTAGCAAGCAATGTTATCGTGTTTGCAAACACGAAAACACGGACCCGTGCTGCGCGTGTGCCATCTGCGCGTTCGCCGGATCTGGATGCACCCTAATGCGAATCCTAAGTCTATGAATAGGCCCGAATTTATTTTGACAGCAGCCTGTCCATTTTATAACAGTTTAGATAGAAATAAATTTCTAAGAAATACATTCGATTGGCGTAGTGTCAGTTATCCGCCTTACTTGAACAATGGGTCATTGGTTCGATTTCCGGCTCAGCTCAATCCAGAAAACGAAGATTTCTAAATAAATAAGCTCTTATTCTGTCACATGATTTTAGTAGTTAATTCTGTTTATTCAATTCTGATTTAGTATCAGTAATTATGGGTGGAGTCAGTTAATTATCTTATCTTTGGGTGTCGAACTAAAAATTTCATCATGGTTTGAAAGAAAATTATCAAAATATAGCATGACGTGATGACGTAAAAAACAAGTATAGCGTTTTTGTCATTATTACGACAAATTAAAGTACTAACTTGAAATATAGAACGTCGTATTTTGTAACCCGTACGCTAGTACATTATACCTCAATGACTACCTAGGTGCTACCATACCTTTTTCTCTTGTCATATGGTCGAAACCAATAAAGGTCATATTGGCGGGACCAGTAACATTTGGAAGTGCCGTACCTAGACATTGTACCTCTGAGAACTAAGGTTAAGGTCTGTCTACGACATAAAACCTTTTTGTTTATTTATACTTTTTTATTTTTTTATGTTAATGTCTTTTTCGTTCTTCTTGTTTTTTCATGTATGTCATTACCTACTATAATAATTTTACACAAATTTGTAAATGCCTGCGTATTGACTGCTAGGCTTTTTAATGGAATTGAAATAAAATTAAATTAAAACTTTTAAAGATGTGTATTATAAGCTGAAAATTATTATAGTAGGTAATGACATACATGAAAAAACAAGAAGAACGAAAAAGACAATAACATAAAAAAATAAAAAAGTATAAATAAACAAAAAGGTTTTATGTCGTAGACAAGGTCGGGGTACAAATGATACGTATGAAGCTCTAATATCGTACGTGTAGCGTTCGCCTATCTTAATAATCTTAGATTGGATAAGCTTGCAAATCACTGCATCAAATCAATAGAAATAAGATCGCTTAATAGAAAAAAGGCATTTACAGACAGCTAGAGAGTCAAATAAACGGTAAAATATTCAAAATGTATGTAGTTGTGGATGTCACTAAAGTCTTCTGTAATGACCTCGTCGTGTTTTCTGGAGATCTTCCAACATACATACTAATATTTGTTTGACCTTGTGCGTAGTACTATCATTATCATAAAGGAATTTGGTTTGCCCTATTTCTTTCTGAGGTAATTGTAGCTCAGTGGCGGCAGCGCGATTCCTAAAGTTAAGCAACCAACGCCGCGGTTTTAAGTGGATGGGTGACCATTCCAACCTATTTACCACAAATGTTAGCCCCGGCTCATATCGCTTGATACTGGTCGTAAAGCCCAGTCAGAGGCCTTAATGTGGTTTGATTATATCTGGTAGTAAGGTTTAGGCACAGGACTTACAGCACCCCTCCACCGCGGTGCACTGGGACCGCGTGGTGGAGTATGGCCCAAAATTTGATCAAAATACGTCATAGTTGAAGTGAGGCCTGTGCCCTGCAGTGTGGTGTAGGCATACTTTATTATTTCCTCTTTAGCTAAGCTCGGTAGCACCATCATCTCACCTTAGATCCTATACAAATATGTGTGGGAAATGCGATCCCTCCCACTCCTTGTCACATAATATCAAAATACCTCGGATCTACAGTGGGCCTGGATGGCCCCCTATCAATACAAATTTCTACCACCTCCCACAGGTATCACGCACACGGCGGTGGTACCTCTCGACCTGGTCAAGTGCCGGCTGCAGGTGGACGCGGACAAGTACAAGAACGTGGTGAACGGGTTCAAGGTGTCGGTGCGCGAGGAGGGCATGCGCGGCCTCGCCAAGGGCTGGGCGCCCACCTTCATCGGGTACTCCATGCAAGTGAGTAAGCTTAGGTAGACAATCACACCACCAGGACAGTATGTTAATTCAAGATGATATAATACTAGAAAAAATCGACGGTAGAAGGTGGAGCTTTGAACCCAGGACCATCGCATACCGGGCCGGTGGCGGTGCTTTTCCAACTAAGCTACCGATACGTTAGCTGACCTGGCGAAATTTTTCAAGTGATTTTTGCTTTGAAGTGTTTAGACGTGGGTCGTAATATCATTTTGAATTGCATGATCATGACACCGAGCACGTAATTGTTAAAAAATCGTTTAAAAAAAAATCATTCTTTGCTGACCTCCGTAGCTGAGAGTCGAGAGCGCCGGAATAATATGCTAGTTCACCAATAATATAAGCTGTCAAATCGCACCTCTTCCATAAAATTTGTATGGCATACGCATTAAATGCAGTGACTCATTTTCCCATACAAATCACCGTTTACGATCTCATCAAATTAATTCATTCATATAAATATTTGCCTCATCGCAAACGATGAAAAAAAAAAAAATTTTTATTATTATTTAATATTACATTACCACATCATCTTTTCAATGATTATAAAAAATACCAATTGTTCCTACTGAACGTTTTGAAGACAAAACAACTATGAGACTTAACTACCACTATAATAACACCGTCACATCTGCCCTCTTCCTAACTTTCTATACATTTCAGGGTCTCTGCAAGTTCGGTCTATACGAAGTGTTCAAAGTGGGCTACTCCGGCCTCCTGGATGAGGAGACGGCGTACGTTTACAGAACTTTCGTGTACCTCGCTGCTTCGGCTTCGGCTGAGTTCTTCGCTGATATTGCTCTGTCACCTCTTGAAGCTGCTAAGGTAAGTGTAAAGAGGTCGTTTTTGGGGTAACATTGTAAGGGCAATCTCGAAATAGAAAAGATATTGTCCCTCAGTGGCAGGTTAAAAATAATTATTGGAATGTGTAAACTTGAAGCCCTATTTGCTGAAATAAATTGGTTTTGAATTTTGAATGGAACAGTACACTATATTGGAGACATGAGTACAGAAATAGAAGTGCTCTAGGAAAAACTAGTTCATGTAGATGGAATACTGGTGAATAAACAACATATTTTGTGTGGTACATAAAAATAATAATAATATCATAGCACATAAGTTTTCCTAAAAATCAAGTTGATTTTAAATAAAATAACTTTACTACCACTGCTTTCTTATGAAATATAATAACGAGATTGCCTTCACAATTATCAAAAAATCCAATACCACGTAATTATAGTATCATTATATTATACAAAATTGCTACCCAATGACGAAAAAAAGCGCCAGGAGGGCTGTGTAAGCCCACGCGTAGCGGGCAGCGATCGCAGCGGTCGCTCTGCGGCGACGCAGCGTGCCCGCCGCGTGCGGGCTGCGTGGTGCCCCGTGACTCTGAGATTATGAGATCTGAGGGTGCAATTGTAGTCATTTATTCATTTCATTTACATACACGTTGACAGAGAAATCTCCAAAACACAAGTCACAAAGTAGGAAAAAAACCAATAATAATGCAATAATGATTAGTTACAAGTAGGGCTTGCAAATATTCGAAACTTTTTGGTATTCGAATATTCGAATATTTTTGGATGTTATTCGAATTATTCGAATATTATTCGAATAATAAAAAAAAACATAAAAAAGGTTAAAATCAAGTTCTATTTGCTAATATCTTACTAAGTCTAATTTTCGACTTTATTTATAATCATATTATAATTGCCAAAATCTTAGTCGGAAACCAATTTTTTCTTAATCAAAAGCATATATTTAGGGATGTCTCTGTGGTAAATAGGTTTAACACCGGTAGCGACCACCGACTGGTAAGAAGCACCCTAAATATCAACATTAAGCTGGAAAGAAGCCGCATGATGAGGTCAACTCTTCGTCCGACACTGCCGGCCGGCCAAGACTCCAAAACATTCCAATTGGAGCTCCGATACCGACTCGCTGTTTTGGAAACTACTGAGGACGTGGACAGGGACCTTGATGGTGTGATTGGAGTCATACGCGAAGTGGGAAACAGGCACTTTAAGGGAAGCAAGCGTGCCGAGAGGCCAAACTTTCGGGCGGGACTTTGGAACCTTGATGGTGTGATTGGAGTCATACGCGAAGTGGGAAACAGGCACTTTAAGGGAAGCAAGCGTGCCGAGAGGCCAAACTTTCGGGCGGGACTTTGGAACTGATGAAACGCCGACGGGAAATGCCAGAGGAAGCTTTGTCTGGCACCCTTAAAAAGATCCGGAGATGGTGAGACGTGACCTCCGCAGTAACAATACTCGCCTCATAGAGGAGGCGATTGAGCAGAAGGTCTTCACTCAAAGACTGGGAAAAAGTCACCTGACAAAGCTGAAAACCTCGGATGGCAGAATCGTCTCATCGGTTCTGTAGATTCTGGCCGAAATCAAAGGCTTTTACGGTCGATTGTACGCATTGCATTCCCTACAGCCGCAGCCCGACGCGAACGATCCAGGAGCCAAGCTTACCCGCCACTTCACTGAAGATCTCCCAGACGTGGAGGAGGATGAGATTGAGGCGGCCCTCGGGCAGCTTAGTAATGGGAAGGCTCCCGGCAAAGACGGAATCACATCTGAGTTCTTAAAACCTGCAGGCCAACCTGTGCTTGGCGAACTTAAGAGGCTCTTCAATTCATAGCTCATTCATTCTCGTCATAGCCAATGGGACAACTCCGGAAGCGTGGAGTGGGGGCGTGGTGGCATTGTTTTTCAAGAAAGGAGACAAAAGTCTCCTGAACTATAGACCAATCACGCGCCTGAGTCACGTTTACAAGCTGTTTTTGAGGGTCATCACAAACCATATTTCCGCAAGATTTGACGCTTTCCAGCCACCGGAACAGGCTGGGTTTCGCAAAGGTTACAGTACCATAGACCACGGTGCCGCAGGTTATACAGAAGCCTAAAGAGTATAACCAGCCCCTGTGCGGGCCACAACTTCGAGCAGAAAATCGCCAGAAGATTGCAGCTTGGCTGGGCAGCATTTGGGAAATTGCGTCATATCTTCACGTCAACACTGCCGCAGTGCTTCAAAAGCCGGGTGTTTAACCAATGCGTCCTACCAGTTTTAACCTACGGAGCCGAAACGTAAAACATGACAGTCAAGTTGGCCCACCGACTACACGTCACTCAGCGTGCTATGGAAAGGTCTATGTTTGGGATCTTATTAAGGGATAAGATCCGGAACGAGGTCATACGACATAAGACTAAGGTGACTGATATTGACCAAAAACTTTGAAAGTAATATTTAGTGCATATTAAAGTTTTGAGTTTGGCGTTCAGGAAATTGTTCGAATATTCGAATATTGCAGATTTGATATTCGAATATTCGACCCACTCTAATATTCGAATTATTCGAATATTCGAATGCAAGCCCTAGTTACAAGATCATGGTCAGTCGTGAATTGCAATAAAGTCAAAAATATAATAAAAATTAAAATGTCAAAGAAAAAAAAAGACAAGTATTCCAACATAGACAATTCAAGTAATATTTATTAATCATCATCAGTTATTAGGTAGTATAGTATTGTAGTTTCTGAAGCAAAGGGAAAGTTACTTGTATGTTTTTCTATGTGGATAGGTGCCCGGGTGGGCTATTACTTAATAAATGAGTTAAGTACGTAAATTCTTGAATAAAATCTTATTGAAAGTTACGAGATTTCCGCTTCATGAAACTAATTTACGACTTAAAGAGTCCCGGTTTCGATATCCGGACCGAGTCAATCCAGGAAAACATGGGTTTGCCTGGTTTTATTATTGGAAATTTTGAGAATTTAGAATTATTATTATTTTAGTATGAAACATTTATTAAGATTTCTCAGATACAATTTTAGAAAAATCCAAGCTTGCCTTATATCATCAAAACATCATATTTTTTACACTATCCTAGATATACAGGCAACACTAAACCAATCAATTTCTAAGCTAAAACCCCAAAAAACATTTTCAGGTCCGCATCCAGACTATGCCCGGGTTCGCGAACACGCTCCGCGAGGCGTGGCCCAAGATGGTCCAGAATGAAGGGTACGCGACCTTCTACAAGGGTCTCGTTCCTCTCTGGGGACGGCAGATCCCGTACACCATGATGAAGTTCGCCTGCTTCGAGAAGACAGTGGAGCTGCTTTACCAGGTTTGTATAATTTTCATTTGATGCTATATGGAGTATGATGTGTTTATCAGCATTAAATGAAAATAAAATCATTTTTTTGTTGCTAAGAGAGCTGTAAAATATAATTTGAATCTATTGACTTTTGTATTGAAATACATTAGTCGATTTGGAATAGTCTAGTTGAAACCACCAATCAATTGACATCTTATTATAGGCTGTCGAAATGCACCTCCTCCTTATAACTTGTATGGCATTAGCAAGGTATGACGTCACTGTTTACCAAACTCAACTGTCTAACTTTAATTGATTTTTTGGCAGTCAAAAATCATATTTTTCCAATAAATGCTCATGTAATTACTAGGTTATTGGGCCTAAATTAAGATGTTAATTTTGTACAAATAAATGGTATCCTAAAATTATTTATAAGGTGTCAACATCCCAATTATAGGACGACCTCAGTCTCCGTCCATCTCTGAGGTTCCGGGTTTGATCCCCTGTCGGGTCAATGTAGGGTCTCGGGTCTAGGTGTTGTCGTACCGTCGTTGTTTCTGATTTCTATAACACAAGTGCTTAAGCTTACCTTAGGATCAGAGTGATGTATGTGTTCTCCAATATTGATTTATCACGACATAGTATAAAACAAAGTCGCTTTCTGTCTCTATATCCCTATGTATGCTTAAATCTTTAAAACTACGAAACGGATTTTGATGCGGTTTTTTTTAATACATAAAGCGATTGAAGAGGAAGGTTTATATGTATAATACATGCATAATATAGTAGAGAAACACTGATAATTGCACCCGTGCGAAGCCGAGCGGGTCGCTAGTTATTAAATAAAAGTTACTCTAGCTCATTATCTATGTCTTGTCCGGCAGTACGTGGTGCCCAAGCCCCGCGAACAGTGCTCGAAGGGTGAGCAGTTGGTGGTGACGTTCGCGGCCGGGTACATCGCCGGCGTGTTCTGCGCTATCGTCTCCCACCCCGCTGACACCGTCGTCTCCAAGCTTAACCAGGTACGATATACCCGCTGGACACTCTAGGCCAGTGGCGGGCATCGGTTTTGTTTCGAGGTAGGCAGAAAATATTTACTAATGTGTTATATTGCTGAAAACACATTTGTAAGGACCTACTGCCTACTTCATTACATTTTTAGGTAGGCACTGCCTTATTGCCTATATGCACTGCACGCCCCTGCTCTAGGCCAGCGTTTCTCAAACTTTTTTGCTCACGTAACCCTTTTCGAAAGCGTAATATTTGACGAAGCACTACTTAATATAAAAAAAGTAAATCACTAACTGTCCAGCTGTGGACCAAATATTAAAGAAAAGCTGGCTTTTTTCTTCTTATTATTATACAATACAAGTACACTTTCCGTAGGACTCCCCTACGGAAGACTTGCGGAACCCTAGGGTTCTGCGAAGTACACTTTGAGAATAGCTGCTCTATAGTGCTGGCTATAGTGTAGTGGTAAGGGGAACCATTTCACATGGGAGAATACTATTAGTTGAACTACTTTATGTAGTAAATAACAGCTCAAAACTGGCTATAGATATTAGAGATATCTCTGAAAATATCTTTTGAGGGCGTCTTACAAAATTATTGTTCAATGTTTCCAGGACAAGACCGCGACGGTCGGCTCGATCATCGGCAAGCTCGGCATGGCCGGAGTGTGGAAGGGTCTCGGGCCCAGGATCATCATGATCGGTACCCTCACCGCGCTGCAGTGGTTCATCTACGACGCTGTTAAGGTACGCCATTGTAACTTGACCCATATACACCTTGGCATAGTGCTGGAAGCCGCTCACCGTTTAACCACCATATTGGCCGGACTTGGCGTCCCCATTTCATAGGTACCGGGTTCGAGTCCTGGTCCGTCGAGGTAAAAACAGAACTTGACTATGTTGTCTCTGGTCGGTGTTGTGGTACCATCGTTGTTTTTGATTTCTATAAATAATAATACAAAATGTGATGTTTTCCAATATATATTACTTAAAAGAAATACATAATGTGTTATGTGTAACTTTAAAAAAAGTAAGTTAAAACGACAACCACATTTAAGAAAAAAAAAATTACATCGATTACGATCACTGTATCTCCGTATTTCTTTAATTTACAAATGATTATTCCAATCAACCAATTGTTCCTACCGACTATATCTGTGGACACACTATTATGACCATCCTAACCTTTCTCACCCGCACATTAAACACAAACCGCGGTATTAACATTCGTCCGTTTCTTCTATTCAGGTATGGCTGAGGATGCCCCGACCGCCGCCACCCACCATGCCTGAATCCCTGCGTCTGAGATTAGAAGCTGAGGAGGGCAAGGCCAAAGCCAAGTGAAAATAGAAACATTAATAACAACACTAGCTTAAGACTTGCAGACTCACGGAGTAGGATAATCGTAGTACTGTACAGTTGATCTACATCGCAGGATTTGGTGACGCTCTAAAATACTCTAAATATATGATATTATGTATCTGTCTAATGAACGCCATGAATATAACCTTGATCAGGTCTGGTGTGTGAATATGAGACATGAAAATGGATGAGGTCTTATTGATAAAACTTCAACGTGAAAATATACTGAATAATAAGGAATGACTCTATCAAAGCCAAGATAATGCAAAGTTGTAGCCAGCAAATGCAGTATGTTTGGTTATAAAAATAATGTTGCAAGTTTTTCAATTGCACAGCCGTAACAAAACCCCTTCTTTGTTGGAGACAATAATAGAGCGCCATCTTGTCACCGATGCCGATTTTCAACAGAAAGTGGACGCGTGATTCTGTCACATGCATTGAGGCACGTGTCTCTGCATGATATAACATCTAAGTTTAACACGCCCTGATATTATGTGGATCGTGTCCTTTCGTTAAAATAGACGTATTGTTATGCGCAAATGGCGTAATGAATTTGCATAACCGACGTCAGCAACGCATGCGACCGAAGCTGAAGGCCGTAAATATAATTTGGCTTGCAATAATAAACAGTATTGACGGATTAACTAGGTCGATTATCCCGTGGCAAAGTGTTGTTAAGCTTTAGAAAATTGTTCCACACACCGCCACACTAAATGTATAGTTCCCAATGTGATTACCATGTTTACAATAAGTTTAACGAAATCATGTTAATTTATTTTCAATAAATGATTATTTTATTTATTTTTTGGTTTATTTTCTTGTTCGTAAATGGATCATGTTCGATGTCAGCGTATGTATTGTTCAAAACATGGATACAATAAATTTATTAGATTAAATTTTCTTGTTTTAATTATATTTAAGAAGGCAATTTAATAATGTATGATGATTATGGGACTGGACTCAACACCTCATGTTTCTAATTGCGCTTAGAGCACTGTTAGCACGAGATCATATAGGTAAGTGCAGTAGCTAAGTACAAAAACCTTATTTTGCGTAATATTGTGGTGACTATTCTATTGGTTGAATGCTCTAAGATTCTATAGGTCAGTTTTATACAATATCGTCATCCAAGTGACCCAGTTGGACTAGGTAGGTCTTCTGTAGACTCGGGCTACAACATAAACCGTCGTTAGTTAGCTGAAGAAAACTGGAGTATTGGTGAAGAAAGAAGCTAGACATGAAGAAGACGGACGGCCTGATTGTCGTACTTGGTGGCGCAGTTGAATATGGAAAAAACTGTTTTAAAAGTAATTCGGTTTAAGGAATGCCAGCGTCATTCATTCACTCATCATCACATGCTAATTCCTTTGATTATACAAATGTCTAGATACAGTGTGGTCTGTGGTGTGGTGCTGCAACTGTCACCAAAAGAACAGGCCAGATTTGAGTTAGTAACAATTATGGATTGCTATGGTAACAAGCGCGCCACTGAGTGGGCGAAAGAAAATTTGGCGCCAACAGTTGGCTTATATATTTTTTGACATTTATGACACTCGAACAGGAAATCTAGACATGACTGTATAATCAAAGGCTAATTCACCTAATATTAGCAGCGTTTTACCTACCAATAAAACGCATATTAATTTACTTACCTTATTCGAAGCTTAGTTTAATTGAGATAGGCACTACGTTTCCCGCCATATATCTATCTTTTTCTATCAAATCTTCTATCTTTAGTCCCACCACCCGGTAGAAGGGAGCCCGGTTAAAATGGACTTTGCCATTTCTTGCTCATTGTGTCAATTAACCAGGCAGAGCTTGACTCTAAGCTTCGAATAAGGTAAGTAAATTAATATGCGTTTTATTGGTAGGTAAAACGCTGCTATTAATTTGACATGACCGTTATTCGAAGCTTAGTTTAATTGAGATCGTGTTTGTTATCGCCTGGTGGTGGAATAGCTAATGTAAGAAAGTGTTATTTATTTCAGGATTTTAAAGATTGAAATATGGGGCATTAAAATCACCAAACACATTTTTGTTAATGATGTTCAATAAATCAGTCATATTACATTATTGTTCTTTGATTC
This sequence comes from Anania fuscalis, assembly GCA_950371115.1. NCBI lineage: Eukaryota > Metazoa > Arthropoda > Insecta > Lepidoptera > Crambidae > Anania > Anania fuscalis. The sequence goes on from OX493352.1 coordinate 5,171,343, forward strand.
TAAAAGAAACCTGTATATACTCATAATATTATAAGTTATACATTAAATTGGAAACAAATAAAAGGTATCACAACAATAATTATCATTTGTGGAGTCAATCATTGACTGGATTGAATAACCTAGGTACTCACTGAGGAGGTTGAAGGATTGGGTACTATTTCTTTCCTATAAAATTTACAAAACGTTTGTGATCGCCAATTGCCTCTTGCAAGAATATCTTCTAACGGATAATTATCGAGCCAGTTTTTAGATGCAACAGCAGAACGGATACTTCCCGGAGCCGCTGAGATGCCAGCATCCTTGAACAAGGTTTTTATCCACCCGGCAATAATTGCCCTAGATGCAGGTTTTGATTTTTGATTCGCCTCGAAAATTCATAAACAAACAAGACCCATTTGACATTTGTCTGCGACTTTCTAATAGAGCGATTGTTTTTTGATAGCAAAAACAGGATCTAGATTTCTATCTTCATTATTGCTTAATAGTTTCCATCCTGACTGTCGATAATTTGATGTCAGTCAGTTTTTGACCCAAAAACTGGCCAAAAAACTACAGACTCAGCGTTCTCCTGGTAGTGATCAGGATCAGTATGGAGCAGAGTTAGATCATGAACCCTACGACCTGAACAAAGGAGCAAAAGGGCGGCTGTATGCCTTTGAACTTGAAAACAATTTTGCCAATCAACAGTGTAATTTTGCAGGTAAGTTGCAAGAATATCTACATTCCATATCGGAGGTTTCAGACATGTCTGTTTTTGAGATAAAATAGACTTTAAAATCTGCTTAACCATGAAATGACCGCTTAATTCACCAGACTTATCTGGATTGCAGAGTGTGGAAACGACGGACTTAATGCAATATAATAGAATTATAAGATAATTTATGAATCAAATGTAAATCTGACAAAAATCGTGCCACATCGCCCCTACTAGGATTGCAAGAGTCAATTTTATGTTGTTGGGACCAAATGAGCCATTTGTTCCAAGCACTATTATAGGTTTTTTTTAGAAGAAGGCCGCCAAGCATTCTTGAGTAGTTCTAATTGATTTTGATTCCAATCTTTAAGTTTATCGGACCACCCCCACATCTCCACACCTCGAAGGTCATGTCTTTTGCATTCGGTGGTGGTAGATTCGTCGAGGTGTCGATTAGGTCTCGATCTAGGTGATGAAGTGTAAACGGGGCTGCTAATGCTCGTGCTTTGAGGTCCGCTCTCCAGAAAACGCGTTTCCAGCGAGGGGCTACGAGAAGGTATATCCCTTGAGACTGATTCAAGTGACTCAACACCTTTGGAATGAGGTAAGGAGGTGGGAAGATCCAGGCCATTGTGTAGTTCCACTTCTGGGAGAACGCATCGTAAAGTAAAGCCTGCTTGTCGTTCTGGTCCAGGGTGGCATAGTTCATCACTACATGTGCTCGACTGGACGCGAAAAGATCTATCAACGGGGTTCCCCATTTGGAAAAGATCTTTTCAGTAGGTACACTCTGGGAGAAGATGCCACTCGGGAGCTGGCTGGAGATGCGATGTCGGAGGCGTCTGAGGTCAGGAAATTTGTTGGCGGTGGAATGTGAATTTCCGATACGCGTCTGTGATTTTGAAGCCACCAAGACAAGTTCTGTTTCGCATCGAGTGGCAAGTTTGTTCTGGTGAGCTTCTCTGTTAGCATTCTGTTCAGAAGGTTTAATAGTGCGCGATAATTTAGTCTGCCCATAGGAACACAGAAGCTTGCGAAGTTGAGAACTCCTACTAGGCTCTGTAGTTCTTTGAATGTTACGATATTCCTGTGTAGCATATATGGTTCAATTGGCAAAAGAGAGTCTGCAGTTTCTCTTCTGGTAGCCGTTTCTGGTTGGACTAAGGTTCCCAAAGAATACCCAAGTATGTTAGGCTTTTTACCGGTGTCAAAACTGACTTGTCGAAATTGACCATCCATCCTAGTGTCTTTAGGATGTCGACCGCTTGTGCGACATGATTCTGGAGAACCCGTCTTTTCTGGTGAGCTAGTAAAAAGTCGTCCAAAATATTGATAACCCGTATGCCTTGTTGTCGAAGGATTTGAGCAATCCAGTTGGTTATTGTTGCAAAGATCTTTGGAGCTGTGCTGAGACCAAAAGGAAGGCATGTCATTTGCAGTAATTCGCCTTGATAAATCAGGCGTAGGAACCTCCTGTGGCTGCGAGCTACAGGTAGATGGAAATATGCCTGGGATATGTCTAATTTGCAAAGCCAATCCATCGGTTGTAAGAAATCCGGAACACGCTGTACATTTATGAGTTTGAATCTGTCGGTTAGGATGTACTTGTTTAGGGCCTTTAAATTGAAGATCGGACGAGCATTTCCATCCCTTTTGGGAACCAGGAACATTGTGAACAGGAGGCTTGGCGATAGCTCGGCCTTTTCCAGAACACCCTGATCCACCATCTTTAAATGAAATTATCATTATCAATGAAATTTGATTTATTAAATGCGTCATGACATCCGATTCCTTTACAGATCACACATTTATCAAATAACCAGGATAAAGGATTTGTTTGTTTAAAAATGTGAAGGTATTAACGCTTACTGGCCTTTATGTTAAACACATCTGTGTTTTTGTCAAGGACCACTCTGAATTATTCCCTTCTAAACAAATTGTTACGGTAAAAACCCTTCGCAGTCGACCTTCTAACTTGTTGGAACTACCTACTGGCAAATTGACTATATTTAAGAAAAATATGTTTGCTATGGCTATAAAAGTGCACAACGCTTTACCGGAGGATCTGCGCAGACTTTCAGGGCTCCCTTTTAAAAGAAAGCTACATGAGTGGCTCATTGAGCACACATTCTACTCACTTAATGAATACTTTACTTTGAATGCGTAATTATATTGTAGCTGATAATTTTGTAAAGTTATGATCTCATTGTAATAAACTGTGTAATATTTATAGTAAATTTAATAGTAGGTACCTATTTAGTTATAGGTATTAGTAAAATATGTGTCTGTAAAGTATGGTGTATACATACATATGGTTTGTATATAATAATGTTAATTTTAAATAATAATTAAATAGATTAAGTTCTTAAACTAACTTGGTAGACCAGGTACTGTACTTCCCGTACGTACTCATAAGATATTGTAATGTACAATGTACCAAATATCATATAATTTTACCTAATATTTGTACGCTACCTTTTAGCATATTTTGGAATCTGTACCGATACAACATTAAAGAAGACCCTATGTATAACACAAATAAACATTTTGAGTTTGAGAAACCAGTGGCGGTTTTTGAAGAAACGGAATTCGATAACCCGGTAGCAGTTTCAGAATGTGACTGGGCGCCCCTAATTGTTCCTACTGACGCTGATAATGGGCTAGGCGACCAGCTTTGAACTTGTCCGAGTCAGAACTGTTGTCTTTTGCTATCTTTATGATAGTTGGATGGCGACGAGTTTCGTTTGTGTCCTTTATGCCGCGGCCACACATTGGAGATATTTGCACCAACGTAACGTTTTGCGTCCAATGCACTAATGTATGTATCGGTACTTTGACACAATGTAGACATTGCGTCCAATCACTGTCCAATGCCTAATACTAACCCGCTCAGTGTCAGTTTTTGTTACACGTTCAAAGGAGAGAGTAATGAAAGAAGTGCGCGGGGGCATCTTAGAAGCAAGGCCGCGCTCGCGCCACACATTGGTCTCTGTCATTCGTCTTGAGATGCGGGTTCTGTTCGCAGTTCGCACGTGTTTTTGTTATTATTTTAGGTTATTATTTTTCGCAATGGCTGAATGGTCTAATGCAGATGTCTTGGAGTTTATTGAGCTATACCAAAGAGAACCAGCGTTGTGGGACTCCACTCATAAGTTGCATAAAAACAGAAATGCTTTGGCGAATGCATGGAAACGAATACGCGCCTATTTAAGCTTATCCGGCGTCACTATTGCTGAATTAAAAAGAAGAAAGAAGTCGTTAATGACGACTTATAGATATCATTTGAATAAGAAGAAAGTGCTAGTGCACATAAATTATCGTCCATCGTCTTCGCTTCTCTGCAGCTGCAGCTGGGACTGGCCCAATGAGCTAGTCTGTTTTCATTGCTTGGTTACAAAGTTGACATTGAAGCCAATGTATAGTGCAGTAGTTTGATTATTTCAAATTATAGCCAATATTGGACGCAAAGTTGAATCCAATGTGTGGCCGCGGCATTAGATCGTGCTTGAGGCTTGGCACTAGGTCGGGACGAGCGTCCGCGAAAGGAATTGTTGTTCGTATTATTCGGTGCGACCGAATAGTTATTTCGCCTATCCAGGCCACAGCAAGAAGGTACTTTAACCACCCTGCGGGGGTGGATAATTGGAGCAATGTCCATGCATGGGATTGGTAGTCCCATGAGAACCCTGCGAGGGTTGTTTATTATATATAGTTCCCTGCGAGGGAACGTGGGTGCGGTTTCTCTCCGCCTGCGAGGCAGAAACATCCTTGGCCTTTGCGGGCTAAATCATTTTTTTTTATCTCCGAATTTTTCTCCGAACAGAAGAAAACTGTTCTGCTTTGAAAATATGAGTACCTACTAGTTGGAGGTATTTTCCACAACATCGTTTTAGCCAGAGGATCCTTTACGTGCTTGACCACAGATTGTCTTCTCATCTCTATAACCTCGGCTCTATGGCCACATATAAGCTGCAACAGGTCTAAAGAAATTTTATGAAAATCTCCTGTGGAAAAAAGTTCATAATTTTTTTCGTTAAGGCTTTCGACACTGAAGCTCGTTAATTCTCTTGACCATATCATTAAATGCCGAAGAGCAGTTTGCAATGATTCCTGCATTGTTTCAGCACGCACATCGTTAGTGCACCAAAAGTTTTATCAGAAAGAGCTAAATGACGTGGTGACTCAAAACCTTTAACCTCCTCAGAACAGAAGGTTCCTTTAGTTTGGTTTAGATATTCATTTTGAAACTATCACATTTGTTAACATCACTTTCTGCCTGAACGTCAGGTAAATGTTCACGAAATTTACTACTTACATTAGACAATCATGAAACTGCGTCATCATGATCGATGAAGCTAGTACTTACAGGACCTTCGGATTTCCTAGCTAATTGCTCACTTAGGTCGCGGACAGCTTTAAACAGCTAAGAAATTTTCGTTTCCGAAGCTCGCTTTTGTTTGCTACCCCTTCGTTTCTTGCGCCGGCTACAATCACGACTTGTATCGGACGAAGAGGAAGAGCTGTTACTACAACTAGAACTCGAACTACTAGACCGTGTTCTTTTCCGATTTGAACCTGAAGGACCTGCTTGTTCTTTCGAGGTTTTATTATTTTTACCTTTATTAGACTCATCCACACTAAAAATAAAAGTAAGGTCAAAACACAATGACGGATGTAATTAAAAAGTTATAAAAATTAAAAGTTTCTTCGAACGGAAAAACCGTTATAACAGATACTTGTTCTTTAAAATAACTTTTTACTTTTTTTAGAGGGTACCAGATTTTAACAATGTTTGTTGACACAATGAACGTTATTTCAATGCTAACGCGTTTTACTAAAAATCGCAATGCAAAGGAACACGATTTAAAATATATTAAACACTTGCAATAACGCGATTTATTAAAAATCACAATGTAAAGGAACACGATATAAAATATTAAAAATGCTGAGGGTAGGAGGTACATACGTGAGTACGTTCACTTTTCCTGTGGAAATAGTTTAGAAATTTTCCTTTATATCTTACCCTGATATTTTAGATACGATAGTAAGCTAATTTGAGAAATTAGCGTTCTTGATAATTATCGGTATTTCTTGAGCAAGAAATGGCAAAGTCCATTTTAACCGGGCTCCCCTCTACCGGGTGGTGGGACTAAAGTTAGAAAGTAATAGAAGATTTGATAGAAAAAGATAGATAAATGGCGGGAAACGTAGTGCCTATCTCAATGGGGAGAAAAACTAACTTTTTATCACGCCAGGGGCGCTTATTGTCTTGTACCTAGATCTGACATAACATCTGTCAGATGGTATGGAAGTTTGCAATCATTTCTGTTTGTTTACCATATTTTCGAGAATTAAAGTCGCAATGCAACAGTGTGGTGCTTTAAACTGTAAAATTGAAGTAGTTTATTTATTCCCTAAGGACTATAAACGCAAAAATCAGTGGGAATCTGCTTTACGGATGTAAAAATTGCACGATTACTCACAGCATATTTCATAAAAGAAGACTATTTTGGAAAAAGTATAATATACTAAACGGGTAACAGTTTAGTGAATTCACTGGCACTGAAACAAAAGTACAGAAACCTAAAAAGCCCAAATCATGACAAGCTTCATGGAGCAGTTTTAAACATACTAATACATTGAAAATATTAGTTAGTGCTTTACCCTGTCTTCTTCTTGAATTTATGAAGGACTCCACTACTTGCCTGTCTCTCTACTGTAGAGTGCTGTGAACTTTTAACTAAATGACAAAGCGGAGGCAATATACTTACAAAAGAGACAGAAAGAAATGTAATAGTTAGAACAGGTACCTCCTTTTCATAAAGGAAAATCTCAATTACTTACTAAGCCTTACTATTATGAAGAACTGAGAAACTCTCAAGCGCTGCAATTTTAGGGAATCTATTTATAAAAAAAATCTGTTATATCTGTTTTTTATTATTATTTTCAAATAACCTTTAAACATGTTACTAACTTTAAATATACCATTACTTCATAATGATGCTTATAAAAAAAAGTAACATTTCACAAATGTGAGTATCATACTTATTACTAAAGAAATAGTATCACGACTACATGCTATGCATCAATGAAATTGCAGAATTTCCTACCAGTACAAAATAAATATCTATGTGTTTGTGTGTAGTAAGGAATTTTCTGTTCAAAGGAAAACTCTCTAACACTAATACTTAACTAAGGCACAGTAATTTCATATATCAAGCTTTTTTTTAGCTTTATACGGGTGCTTAATTTAATTATTGTATCTTTGCTTAGAAGTTTATCAAGACTACTTAGAAAATTACAATCCAATCCACGCTTGTCCACCACATATCCTAAATACACTTCCCATAATCTGGAGAACTTTCATGACCTCTGGTATTGAATTAGAGATACATGTTTACATCATGCATACATGCCACTATCCGCAGCGCTCACAATGGTATAAAATTAACTTTCTCCATCCTTGCTTTACATTATCCTTTCATGTATGTGATATCACCAGCAGAGTAGAGGTGGACAGTTAGGAGATGACATGCTTCATACAGAACTTTTTGTTGCTTGCTGTTGTATCTGTGAAACAAAAAGCATCAGATGATGAATACTTATTATTTAAAAAGTGTATTGAATAAATATCAGGAAATTATTTGAATATACTTCATACCTTTCTAAATAAAGATGTATTTCATGTTTCCTTAAGCTAGGAAGTGGAAAATCGGCATCAATGTCTCTGATTTTTTTAATCGCCAGAGAGGCATATGCAACATCATCTGTAATGTTATAGTCAGCGCCAAAGTTTCGGTTCCGCTCATAAGCCTCCAATCTAGAAGAAATAACAGATATAGTCCAAATTAACCAGAATTATGCATAGGAAATAGAATGTAACCTTCAATATTTTCAATGCTTACCTCTCTATCAAATCACAACGTTTCCGTGAATTGTTCTGGTCCTTTTACGAAATCCGCTTTGAAGCTCAGAAAAAGACATTAATGAATACATTTTAAACGCTAAAAAACTTTATATGCGGAAAAATCGCAAATACACACTTGACACTAGGAGTCAACAGGGTACAAGCGACGATCGCGCCATCTACAAAAAGCTTTGCGTGTTCCTCCCCATTAAACTAAGCTTCGAATAACGGTCAAGTCAAATTAATAAGAAAGTAAGGTCCTTTAATTTTATGGATTTATAAATTCGTTAGGTCGTATATTATTCATTGTCATACGTAAATAGCATTTATGGATAATAATTCCTCAATGTGCTTGGATTGGAGCGAAACTAAGGTAATCATTGTGTTCTAACTAATAAGGAGCGCATTTACTGCCATTACTTATATATTATTATATTTTATTATTATTATATTTTACTGCCAAACAAGAGTTAAATAAATAATATTGTTCGTCTCTTTTGAGCCCAAGGAAAAGTATGGCAAAGGAAATAAGTAATGGGCCTGCCACATATATGCTCCTCGCGCTGCCGCGATGTTGCCCGCTCTGGCCACACACCACTGCTCTACTTGTGCAATTTTAATCTCGACGCTCCGCACTTACGCACTTGTCATTTGTCTTTGCTATAAGATGGACCTTGCGTTGGACGATGAAACTGTGGCAGCGTACACGCTATGCATTTTTAGTATAACTTATTATAAAATGTCATACGAAAAAATCTACATCGTCCTCATCGTCCTCGTCAAACGAGACGGTAGATGACATCTTTTTTCTTAAAATCTTAAAAATTGTTGTAGTTCCCGCAATTTTCTTTATAACGCGAACTTAGAAACTATTAACACATACCTACTTATATTTTTTTGTAGTAAATTACCCATAAAGTTAATATTACGGAATACTGTTCCGTTGGTGTACTAACTTTATGAAATTACCATGTCATCAAGTTAGTATAACAAGAAAAGTTGCATTGTATAAGCTATTTTTAAAGAATGATATTTTTTGTTACTAAAATCGAAAACAAGCGTCCATTACAAATTCAATATCTTTCTTACTTAACTGACCTATTTAATTATAAGCCTACCTAGTTAGTTGTTATATATTTTTAAAATGACGCGTCCGTCTTGCGTGAGCGCACGATCACAGATTAATATAGTATGTATAAAGACGCTCGATGCGAACTGCGACCCGCGCGATTATATTGCGATATGCGGCCAGCCACTCGCGCTCATATTGCCGGCCCTTTGACTCGCGCTCAAAAAATCGACAAAATATGGAGCCGTGGGCCACTGATCAAATAACCGTGGGCAGGACGAGGAGCATGACGTGCGGCATGACGAGTAATGCCACACTACGTCTCTGCCGCCTCTCCTCGCTGCTACTTCCCATGGCCACTCATCGAGTGTGTGGCAGGCCTATTACCTTAGAAATATAAGTCGATGAGTGACATCCATCACTATTTCCTAAGTTTCTTGTTGACTGACGTTGTCTTTATGGATACAAAGTTCATTTACACTAAGATTTAAACTAATGACTTGAATTTTAAAAATAGATGAACTAATGAAATTTAAATTACTAATGACTAGGCAGCATAATCCTAGACCTTAGCCTGTTCCAAGTGTAAAAACAAAAGTATAAAAAAAAACAAAGTTCATATAAATTCGCGGGTATTTTTATTTTACTTGGCTGTCTGTCTATCGGTACATGTATTTCTTCAAGTTCTGTTCTGTACAACGTTTTCTATTTTTCTATCAGGCAGTGGGTCTAGTGAAAAGCTGATTTTATTTTTACATACAAAAATGATCGATAAAAACATACAGAACGAAGTTGACCAGCTCGAATCCCGTTTAAATGATATGGAAGATGCTCTTGCCACCAAGATTAAGGAACAGCCGGCAAAAACAGAATATGAAATCCAACTTAGGATAATAGATTTAAAGCAACAAAAGCTTCGAGTAATGGCTTTTGGAGCGAGAACGCGCTCTCTAATAGACAATTTGGATTGGCTGATAGAAAAAGTCCAGCTGACCTTTGAAGTGAACAATCTAACAAGTAAAAAGAAATCAAATATTGCACGTGATGAGTCAAGTTTTAAGAAGATTAAGTTAACATCAGAAACAAAATCAGGTGAGAATATTATTGTTTGAGATAAGTAGCAAGAGAGCTTTAAAACTTTTCATCTTATAGGCAAGAGGGTAGTTAGTCAAACATGTTGTTCATAGTGGTTAAGTAAAATTGAAAAAATATTGTTTATTAACGAGATTAATACAGTATCTGTTCTATGTTGATAAAATAAAATAGTTATTTGCCTAACACACACAATTTATATCATTGATTACTTGAACTTAAAAACTTTTTTTATAATTGCAAGCTAACCTAACATTTAACTTAGGATATAAAAATAACAGAAAAAACAAAGATTAATAAAAATAAAAAGTAAAGCTTTAGAACCTTCACTAGCCAGCCTGTGTTGCAGCCAAAATAGTAACACCATTTGGTGTGTGATAACCCTGACTTATTGGACTACTAATTATCTTTAAATGTTCCATTTTAAATAATTAAAAATTTAATTTGTAATTTATAAAGACACAGAATCTTAGGTTGTTTTAAAAATATATAATTATAAATTAATTGAGCATATCTTGTATAGTAACCAATAAAAAATCTACCACAACATCTCCAGTTTCTCTTTAATTTTAAACGCTGTTTTGAACTTGCATAAAATTTTTTTTTTTTTTTTTTTCAGAAAAACAAAAGACAAACAGCCGCTCCAGCAGAAGTAATAAAGAAAATCGCAAAAAGGTTACCTCCTCACCAAAGAAACATACGTCCAGAACACAAGAGAAGGTGTCAGAGCCACAGGTATCAATTGATACAGCTAAAAGTGTTCAACCAGCTCCAAAAAGTTTACCATGTTCTCTGTCATTACGGAACTTAAATAATAATAATATCTGGCCAGTACATGCAAAGAAAACTATATTTTTAAACAACCCACCAATCAGGGACTCTCATGTTAATAAGAATGTTGGATATTACTCACATGCCGATGCTAAAGAGATTCTTGGCTATAACCCTGATAGTATGCCTAAAGTGCAAACTCAGGGCAGTAACAGTTTAACTGCGAATGCTAGTTCATCTACCATTAATCAGCAGGCCTGTCCGACGCAGCTAAACCCGGCTATTAATCTCTCGGTTTCACCAAGCTATAATTTCAGTGTGTCGCCTGGATTTGTTGTACAACACCAGGCACAAGTACACCAAACTGAAGGCTTGGACGCCCCAAACAAAAATGTTAAATCATCCAATGGTGGTTCCACACCTAAAGTTACATTTAAGAACAAGATGAATATCGCTGAGGAAACTAGTGACGTCATTAACTCTAACAATAAGACCACGAACAAACTGTTCAGGGATCTTTTGTGCAGTAAAAATGTTGTTAAAGATGAGGATATCCATTCTTTGGCCAGTTTAGAAACATTGGTCATAGCAACTAACATTGAAGCAGATTTCCAAGATCTAAGCCAAGAATTTTAAATGATATTAACATTATTTAAGTACCTACTGTAAAACAAATTTGTAATATGTTCTTCTTTACATAATTATTGATATAATTTTGTTAAGAATGTCTATTTCGAATATAAGTTTGTTTTACAGGAAGTTAACTTAAGTATTGAAATTTTAAAATTTATTTTAAAAAAATAAGCAAATCATGTAAGATTTTTTGGTCAAAATAATGTAGAATTTTGATAGAAAATCTATTATTTTGATAAAAATATATAATGTCTCTTATGTCATAATATAAATAGTGTTTATTGTAAAAATGAGCAAATTATGATACCTAAATGTAACTTTTACCAGCTTTTACTCTATGACTATTGCTTTGATGCAAGAATTGCATAAACCTAAGTATTGTGTATCAGTATTGATTTTTTATAATAAATCTTACTAAATCATTGATCTCAAGGTACATGACACCAAAAAAACATTTGTTATGGTGGTTTTGACTAGAATTTATTACTATTTAAGTGTTGATTTTACAAATTGTAATTACTTGATTTAAGAATACTTTTAGGAAAGAATATTCTGCTTTTTTATTGTTACATTATTTATTACTGAATGTCAGTAACTTCGATTTTTAGTATTTATAACTATGTTCAGTCTATGTTTGCATGAGTATATTAACTGAATAGAAATACTTATTGGTAACTTAAAAAGTTATACAAGAAAATGTTTAAAAAAACGTTTGCTGATTTTAAGACTGTTTTACTAAGTTTCAATTCTTTTCATTTTATCTATGACCTACGACATTGTTTGCGTCATGTTATATTTTATGATAATATTTTACAAATTAAAACTTCTTTAATATGCGGTGATTTTTTGTGTTTAGTCGACATAATTACTTCTATTTTAAGGAAGTAAACTATATAATAGTAAGCTTAACTAAGCACATAGAGGCTACAAATCGATCAATATTTTTTATATATTTACTAAAGAGTTACTTGTTTGTAAGTCTGAGTTTAGTTTCTAGACGTATATATATAGCTTGTTTGACTTGTGGCCGTGCGTTCTTACAGAAATGGTATATCTTAAGGTTTAACTTTTTATAATAAAAGCTGCCTATTTTTAATAAATATTTATGATAATATTGTATGTGTGTCGTCAAAATTATGACTGCTAAAGGCAGAAATGTACCTATGTGATTTTATTTTTAAATTGGAAATCTGGCAATCACTGGCAATAAATGATTGAAACAAACTAAATAGTTTTTTTCCTTGATTAAATATATTATGTAGTTTGTACCAGTAAACACTGATCAGTGTTAATACCCGAAACGTACGAGCCAGAGCGAATCAAATCAAATATTTATTTGCAAGATACAGTTTACACTAAGGTCGTATTTATTAGTATCCTGCCTGCTAGCAGACGGACGCGCAAATATTATATTTATATTGTTATTACCTCGAAGCCTCACTCGACCGGGGAAAAATTCTTGGAGGCAGCAGCAAGATATGCGTCTCTCAGAATCAAAATTAAACCACAGAATTACACAACAGCTCAACCTCGATGCCTTGTCTGCGAGGCGCATATGACGCACCTCGGGCGGGCGGCGTGGCAGTTACGGGCATAGTGCCCGTAGAAATGGCAGCGGTAATACTGCCCGGGGCCCCGCGTTTGCGTGTGGATTTGACCTGAAGGTTGAAGACGGCCTTTAACCCGGGGGCTGTGGTCCAGGACTACCTGGACCATATCGAAAGGCTCGCGGGAGCGGGCCTTGTACAGGCGGTGCACCTGTTTGGCCGGGTTGCCCTGGGCCTGGAAGTTGCGGAGAATGGACGCCGAGTCCATTTCCTTTGGGAAACCGCGGGTGACTAGTTCCCGATCCTTAGCGAGAGGGCACGTACAATGGCACCCAATGCACTGGCTATCCAGGAATTTGGTGAGCTCGGGGTGGTCCTCGGACTTGGGTTGGGAACCACTTTTTATACGTATACGCCACAGATCTTGGCATGGCATGAGTTTAATAATCGTCCGCCTCTTTATGATGGCGGACGATACTGTGTTCTAGCCCCTCTAGCATGAGCAACAAAACACGATATGATATAGGTAGCGATGTTGTCCGGTGGTAGCAACTTGGCCAGTAGCCACCCACGGACAAGCAACGTTACTCGTCAGAATAAGATAGAAATACCTAGATTCAAACGACAGAGGGACAGTGTCCGTCCGAAAAAAAAGTATTTAATCCTTTTTAATTCGGACGGACCTGACGCTGAGAGCCTAATAAATATGCCTCAGTTCAGCTACAACCGGGCAGTTTTGGCGAGCGCAGAAGGCGCTGCATAGGTCCGCCCCAAGCGGCGAAGCGGTCTCCACTAATTATATAAATGAGCCGATTGGTTTACATATTGACGTCTAGCAAAGGTAGTTTTAAATCTACTGGTTTTAGCTACAATATCTTTCCGTCTTCTGCCTAAAACTTCGCCATTCGCCTTCGCAATGCTCGGTGCTTTATTAGGATAATAAACCTGAAAAAAATAAAGTTTTATAAAAATCAATAACCCGACTTCTTCTTCAAAATTAAAATAAAAAGCTAAAAATAATATTGACATAATGCGAATGAACACAGTTGGCTACGACTCATTATGTTTATTTTAGATATTATTTTTCGCTTTTTAGTTTAATTTTGAAGTCGAGCTTTAGTTTTTATAAAACTGTTTTTTTATTTCACAATTTTACACGATGCATGTACGCCGAGCGATAAGACCGAAATTGTTTGCAACCCGCGCCACCCGCGCATTAGGCCGCTCGCTTCTTACTAGGCCCGCAGGGTGGCCGCCAGAAAGCGCGGATAGGGACCTTTGAAAACTACGCACGCTGTTTCGCTCAGTGTTGAGTCCGTCGAGGCTCCCGCGACAGTTGCTGCAGTATGGACGCAAAGGCGCTTTTCATATGTTTGAAATTTCGCGCCCCGGCCCTGTCGTAACGCGCTAGGCTTGCGTGTTGTAAAGTACATTTCTTCACTATGAATGACTCTGTAAGTCATTATTGGCGGGAATTTCAATAGCAAAAACATTCAGTGGGGATGCATGCTTATAGCAGCTGGGCTTCCAAGAACTCTATACTTTTCTATTTGTCCACTCCATTCTATACCACTATATCATGTATTAGTTAGTTTTTAATGTGACCGTGTTTTTTAAAAGTTCCTACACCGGATGACTGTAGAAGGTGTAGTCACAACAACAACGCACTAGATAGAGACCCGCTAAATCCAGACAGTTACTGGCATTAAGCCTTTATCTGTCACGAAACTACCTAGACACAATAGAACATGTTTATGGTCACCGGTGACCACTATGGCGCTGAAAGTGCAGGTGAAGCCCCAGGATAACAACCGTCACTTTCCATCCTAATTTAGTTCCATAAAATTTTAAGCAGATAGCGCTGCATATCATACTGATAAACCCTGCATTGCGCATTATGATGGCGTTGGAAGTCGCTTATACCGCGCTAGTATTTCATTTTTCCGGATGATTAAAAAGGTTAAAATTTAGCTTGTTTTTAGTCCGCAGAAGACCCTATTCCGATGTCATCTTGTTTGGCCAACCGATCCCTTGGGTGACGGAGGCGAAATATCTAGGTGTCACTGTAGACCGGCGACTAACGTTTGCACCGCACGTCAAACGCGTTCTTAAACGAGCGAAGTTCTATGTCCACCGACTATACCACCTTTTCGGTAAAAAGAGTAATAAAATGTCGCTTAGAAATAAGCTGAAAAAATTTACAAGACCTGCATCCGACCTGTGATGACTTACGCCAGTCCGGTGTTTGCTCACATCGCCCCCTCGACCCTTAAGGACTTTCAAACAATCCAAAATAAGTTCTTGCGCCAAGCCTCGGGTGCCCCGTGGTTTGTGCGCCGTAACAATAAATTAAATAAATAAATTATAAATTGTTTCCACAATCACACCAATTATCTAGCCCCAAACTAAGCAAAGCTTGTGCTATGGCGACTAAATAACGGATAAACATACTTAAATACGTTTATAAACATCCATGACTTAGGTGCAAATGCTCGTGCTCATCACATATGCCCCTCGCGGGATTCAAACCCGCAACCGCCAGGCATTGTAGTCCGGAGCGACCTCCACAGAGATTTCGACATTCCGTCTATGGCCCTCTATATGAAAGAAGCGTCGAAGCGCTTCTTTGATAAGGCCATAAACCAATCCACTCGTAGTCAAAGCCGCCACGTATACCCCAGAAGGATGTTGCTCGCCGATTCCGTCGGCCTCGCCACATACTCGATGACCAGGTTGATGCTATCACCGCGTTTGTCACAACAGCCAACACCGCCTTAAGCAGTTCAACACTCGACATAGTAGCTCGTTTCACCGCGCCCGCCGAAGGGTGCGAGGTCCCGCCTTTCATTTCGGCCGATACAGACATGTGCCTGGCCGTTTCTCCCCTGCCCACCCTTTGGACGACGGCCCAAGCCGAGGTCGGAGTCTACAGAGGCGCCCTTGACGCCCGTGTCCGGTTAACCCCCAGATCGGGCCCGCCAGAAAGGAGCCCGACGGCGGTCCGGCCTGCCTAGGCAGTCCCGGCCGCGTCGGCGCCACCACTGGCGGGTTCGCCGCTTGGTAGGGTGCCTTACGCACTCCACACTGGCCCGATCGCGCCCGCTAGTATGGGGCCCGACACGTACGAGCCTGAGCACACTCGGACGGGTCGCGGAGACCGCTAGTGGGGCGGACCTAGGCTGAGTGTCTTCAGCGCTCGCCATCTCTGCCCGGTTGTAGCTGACAAGGTCTTTTCATTGAGCCGTCAGCGACAGGTCCGTCCAAAAAAAAATTGCTTTTAGTCCCAACCGGTAAAACTCCCATAAGAAGTGACCTAGTTAGAGGCCATTTTCGCAATGACTGACTCGGTCATTATTGGTGGCGATTTCAATAGCAAAAACACTCAGTCATGGGGATGCTTATACGAGTATACTACCAATAACTTTAAGAATCTTAGCGATCTCGCTGTTATGCTCCACTTTAATTTATGCAAAATTTAAGCGACAAATTCAGGCTCATTTCAGAGATATTCATCATAACAATCTCATTTCGTAACTACAAAATTCCACGCCCTTTACAGCTGATTACTACTACAATGACACACTAAATACGCACACAAGCAAACTCAAAATCCAAGAATCAAACGCGGTCAGCGCGTCAGCGGTGGGGTGAGATGCCGAGTCAGGAATACCAACATGAAAAAAAATTCCCTGTTTTTAGGGTAAATTAAAGTTTTTGAGATGTTTTTTTCGATAAAGTAATACGAAAAAATACGACTAGATTTGTAATTAATGTTGTGATGTTAAGTCAGTAAAACTTAACGAACGGTTTTTTACCCATGATTTTTATGTTCAGTAAAACTTAACGAACGGTTTTTTACCCATGATTTTTATGTTCATGCTATCACGTAGCCAACGCGGTTGCGAAAATACGCAAAATTGAAGGGATCAGGATGCCGCAAACTGACCAAAGAGTGTAATCTGAACTTGTGACTTAATTCATGTCAAAAAACGAAAAGATTCACTCGTTTTCTTTGATAATCAAAGCTGTAATGACTTACGTATCATTTTGAATTATTAAAAAAAACCGCGGAGACAACGACAAGCTACTTGAGCTTATCGTTGTCGCATGCTCAAGTAATATTGCGTAATCAGCTTTAATAAAACCACTTAGGTACACGATTAATTAGTCAATCATCACGGCCGCCAACTTGTCGTGTACCTTAATGAGTTATTAAATTTTATAAACAAAACTACTAACATTCGAATTTTATGAAGTTTCGTTTAAGAATATCATAACATTAAATTTACCAGCTAGTCTCAATAATAAACAAAAAATTACAATATCATTAAAAACCTAATTTCTTGCCATTCAAATTCCACTTTATTTTTTCAATAAATTTTAGGGTTAAAAGTATGGCAAGAACCAGTCGCAGAGTATCCGACTGGCCGCTCGCGCCGAAAGGCCGCCGGTGCCGCCGGGGCACGTGTCGGGCAAGGTCAAAGCATGAGCGAGCTAGAGATGTGCCACAGCCCACATTAGATCCGATCTTAGGGCTAAAAATTTTCGACTCACGGCGGAGGTCGGACTGGACTTTACTAATAAAGATTTTATTCTTGCACTATCTGAAAGTTAGTACTGTTAAGTAATAAACTTTTTTAGGTACATTTAGTAACAAATATCAACGAATGCGATTTATTGTTATTATTTTAGTCTTAATGACGACAACAATGTTTTATGCGTCTTCGTGCTAAAAAAAAAATGAATTTTTTAAGTGTTTTGATTTCTCTAGAAAACCCTTACTTTTGCCGCTTACAATAAAATCTAAATGGTTAAGAATAAAAAAAACCTTTACGTCTGTTAGTTAAGAATAAAATGTCTGATACAGTTCAATATGGCCTAATTTGTTAACAATTTAATTGTTAACATTAGTTAAAACTATAACAGGTTCGTTAAATGAAAGAGTTCGTGTGGTAGAAATGTAAAGTTTACTGCGTTTGAACATTCAGAAGACATATGACAATAAATGGTACACTGAACAAAAAACAACGGTAATATTACAGACACGGACGGAAGCCGGAATAAAATATGCGCGCGACACGCGTGCGTCTACTGTGAGCGTCGACTCGACTGGCGGCCACTGGCGGGGCCTCTCGTTCGGTGCGCTCACGTCTGGGCCGTTGGGGCCGGGCGCGGGGTTAACTCTACTACTCACCGAGAGAGGGCAACCGATGAAAAACCTAAAGGCGCGCGGAGTAGCAATGGATGCTAGAAGGTCGTGTGTATCTTTAACACACACATTTATTATTACTGGTTTAGACTGAATGAGTTCGAGAAAACATTGATGCAACTCGGACTCATAGGCCGATGGAGTGTAAGAGAGATAGACGCGTCACCCGATAGTGCCTCTCTATCGCTTGTTTTGCGCTCTCGCTTGTACGCGAAACGTGAAACTTTTCTGCGTGCAGTCGGTCATCGATTTATATGACGTTATCACGTCAAAAACTTGTGTCGCACTCTCGATTTAGTTTAAAACGGGGTGTCAATTCCCAATTCACGGTCCGCTATCAATCAGGCATGTTTTCGTATCTTACAAATGCCTACAAATATTCCAATCATAAGCGCATCCCTAGCTGGCGTTTTTTCGGCTTTTGCTTAAGCGCGCGCGCTGCAGTTATTGTGTGTGGTGAAATAAATCAGAGCCACGACTGATAAGTGTGCACGGTCTTTCTGACGTTGCTTGCGGACGCCATCAGTGTGACCACTTTAGGTAGATTTCTGACAAAGAGGACGATGATTTAGTAGTAATTTCAGTAGAAAATTTGTTTTCAGTTTTTTATTAAACTAATTTATTTCTCAAATTTAAGTGTTAAGTTTGTTGTATGGAAGCCCCCTTAAATATTTATTTTATTCTGGTTTTTAGTATTTCTTGTTATAAGGGCAGGGCAACAGAAAAACATCATCTGTGAAAATTTCAACTGTCTAGCTTCATGAGATATAGCCTGGTGACAGACGGACAGACAGACAGGCAGACGGACAGCGGAGCCTCAGTACGGAACCCTAAAAACGGCAAAAAAAAACACGTTTGTTGTATGGGAGCACCCTTAAATATTTATATTATTCTGATTTTTAGTATTTGTTGTTATAGCGGCAACAAAAATACATCATCTGTGACAACTGTATAGCTGTGATAGCTACCATGGTTCATGAGATACAATACAGCCTGGTGACAGACAACCGGACAGACAGACAGACAGATAGACAGACGGACAGCGGAGCCTTAGTACCTAATAGGGTCCCGTTTTACCCTTTTGGGTACGGAACCCTAAAAAAACCGGCCAAGAGCGAGTCGGACTCGCGCATGAAGGGTTCTGCACCATTATCTGACAAAACGAGCAAAAACATCACGATTGTTGTATGGGAGCCCCCTTAAATATTTATTTTATTCTGGTTTTTAGTATTATACAGCCTGGTGACAGACGGACAGACAGACAGACGGACAGCGGAGCCTTAGTAATAGGGCCCCGTTTTACCCCTTTGGGTACGGAACCCTAAAAAAGGATGTCGAATCGAATTTAGATTTCGCCGACCGTTAACAACCGTTATAAGTGACGTCACGAGCCCCCTCCCCCGAACCCCGACGCGCTTTATCTTTTTATTTTTTTTGGTTGATTCACAAAAGAAAAGTCAATTATTTTTTGATACTCTAACTATTATCTAAAGTCTGGCCGACTAGATTGAATTTCATTATCTTTACCAGTCGTCATCAGTATGTAGGTATGAGCGTCAATCGTCCAGAAACATTTTTAAATTATCTGATCGTATTGCGGCCCTGAAAAGGGCCTTTTTATTTGATGCCTCCTCGTCGTTGCGTATGCCAGTTGAATATGTCTCGGGATGATGATGTTGTCTGCTTCGGGATGTTGACTCGTCAAACAATGAATTCGACAAGAAGATCTATGTGGTCGAAGAATGCTTCTAATTTCATTAAAGTGTTGCCGGACGAAGCCCGTAACTTGTGAGCAAAAACGCTGATCTCGTTGAGCTGGTTTTGGTCAAGACTCTCCAGAATCTGAAGTTGATAAGCGGAGAGACAATTGGGCTGGGGTCGGCGGCGCACAGGAGGGGGCCGCGGACAGGAGTGCCCGATATCTGCATGAATTTCATTCCACTGCGCGTTGCGGAGTTCAGCTACGCGACGCTTTACCGCCCGCTGATAATAACGCAGTGCTTTACGGTTGTTCTCACTGGGATAAGCCTGGTAGGCCCGTACAGCCGCCCTTTTGGCCCTCAGAAGTAGGCGCGCTTCGTCAGGCATTATAACTCGATGGTAACACTTCGTAACGTCACGCACTTGTACAGACGAATCCTCCGGGTCCATTTTGGCACAAAACAAAACACGACTTCAAGCAGTGAGAGGTAAGAAAGTTATTAACGTGAGTGCAAAGAGACGGAACGTCCGATCGCTACGAGCGCAAAATCGAGAATGACTATTTTTTTGCCGGAAAACGGGTATTTATAGGGTCCATATAACTCTATCTCCTTTCCACATTATTTCTTGTTTTAGTTTTAATGGTATTGTAAGTATTAGTCAATAAATATAGTTATATAGTTTTTCTCAATTAAAATAGTACTAGACCTGGATATAAAGTAAAGTATGCCTATACGTCCCACTGCAGGGCACCAGGCCTCACATCAACCCTCAACTATGAGGTGGTTTGGGCCATAAGTACTCCGCCACGCGGGCTTAGTGCGGATTGGTGGAGGGGTGTTGTAAGGCCAGTGACTAAACCTTACTGTCATCTATATCATAGAATACATCTGTAATCAAGCCGCCTTAAGGCCTTTGACTAGGCTTCACGACCAATATCAAGCGATAACAGCCAGGACCAACTTTTAACGTGCTTTCTGAAGCACAGAGATGCTCGTGTTAGATAGAAGTCACTAAATTTGGTCGGAATGGTCACCCATCCATTCACAACCGCGGCGTTGGTTACTTAACTTTAGTAATTGATACCAAATCGCTGCCGCCACTGAGCTACGAGCACCATCTGGATATATATTTTGACTTGGACAAACAGTCCAGCTAGGTAAGTCCAACTTGCAAGAGGTCGATCGTCGAATCGAACTCGGATGGGATGCGTTCGGGAAGCTACGTAATATCTTCTCCCCACAAGCACTACCGCAATGCCTCAAGACCAAGTATGGAATCAATGTGTGTTGCCAGTGATGACATACGGATCTGAGACGTGGCCGCTAACGATGGGCCTCATAAGAGAGCTCAAAGGGCGAAATAAGACGATCCGGAGGCGAACTAGTCACCGACGTAGCTCTTAGAATCGCAAACCTTAAGTTGCAGTGGGCGGGGCACATTTCTCGCAGGAGAGGCCGTTGGGGCAGGAAAGTCTTTGAATGGCGGCCGCGGGCCGGAAGGCGTAGTGTTGGTAGGCCCCCCACAAGGTGGACCGACGATCTGGTGAAGGTCGCGGGAAGCCGCTGGATACGGGTGGCACAGGCAGGACCAATCTTTGTGGAAATCCTTGGGGGAGGCCTATGTCCAGCTGTGGACATCTTTCAGCTGATGGATGGATGGATGAAGTGTAGGCGCTACGGTGCCGCTGTGGACCCAGGTGGAACTTACAAAAATACATAAATATGTATTTAAATATATAAACTGCCAGAATTTGAGCCTTCTTTTTGTCTTTACGTTAAAGCCGGGTCAGGAAAGTCGGGTAAAAAAAATTGGATAGATTCGCACAAAACAGACGCATCACGCATATGGCCGGCCGTGTCTGAATATTAGTACTAGTAAGAGATGGTAAGAGCCAGTAAGAGCTTGATACAATATATATTAATCTGTAGAGTAAATAAGTGCGTCATTTGGATTGAATTAATGTAATCTAAATGTAGGTATAAACATAAAACCGGCCAAGTGCGAGTCGGACTCGCGCACGAAGTACTTCCGTACCATTATCTATGAAAACGGCAAAAAAAACCACGTATGTTGTATTAAATATTTATTGTATTCTGTTTTTTAGTATTTGTTGTTATAGCGGCAACAGAAATACATCATCTGTGAAAATTACAACTCTCTAACTCAGACAGACAGACGGACAGCGGAGCCTTGGTAATAAAGGGTGTCCTACGTAGTTTCGAATGCCGCTGTCGCGACCACAGAAATATATCGAGTTAAAGAAGAAGACAGTTCAGCAATTTGTATGGTAACGTAAATTTTGCGTAGGTACTTTGACGTCACAACATCACAAGTGTAATTTAGTGATGGGAAACATAAGCCGTGGGAAAACGATTCAAAACCAATGATTCACAGGTCGATTCCAGGTGCATTTATATCGATTTAAAATATCGATAAGAACCGACAGAGGAAATGATAAATATTTTCGACAAAGGAAATAATATAGCTCAGAATTTTAAATCGAAAAATATTAAAGTAGGTAGGTATCAATCAACCTAACCAATAAATTGCGTTGCATTTGTCTGTCAGTGCCTATTACGAGTATAGCTACTGCAGCTACCTATAAACGTGTATATATTCTATATTCTTTGTGACAGACCATGTACAAATTTATGCTCACCCCCTTACCATGACCAACAAAACACGATATGATGATAAAGAGGTTTATCGACACCAAACTGTCACGCATGATATACATAGCCGCCATCTTGAACTTTTATCGAAACAGCGAGCAGAACCGTGATGGATGACATCGGCACGGAGGCAAAAGTTCGTATTTTGACAGTTAGGTACGATATTATGTATGATAAATCTCAGTATCATACATAACGTGTTTTATTCATCATGGGGGCTGTTGCTTCAATACATTTATTTTTAATATGAGATTATTCTTATTAAAGAAAGAGGAAAGTGGTGTAGAGTGTTTATACACTCTACACCACTTTCCTCTTTCTTTATAGTTGTCTGGAAGAAATCGCTTTCGGCGATATGACCGCCTTAATTTTACATCTTTCTGTAAATATCAAATGTTACTTGTTTGTTTGGTTGCCATATAAAGAATATCTATCTATCTATATGAGAACCATTCGGAAAACTGAAATAAAATTGCGATATACTTATATAAAATTAACCATAACCTGTTTGTTAATAATATTTGATTTGCACTACGTACATTATACGTATAGCTATTCATATTCATTTAATCACTTTCATAATGTAACATTAGTCCACAATACAGGTACAAAAGGTGTTCATCTTGTTACAGAATGACCTTCTAAGGCATTCTTGATTTTTTGATGCTAAACAATTTAAATTATTATTTTTTAACATAATTCATTCGAATTCCATTTATAAATTTTAATCATACAATACTAATATTAAAAATAATCACAAATTGTCACGAAATATAATGTTTAGTCAGATCAAATCAAATAAAATACATTGTTACGGACAGACGCAATCTTATTATGTAAATTTATGTTTAAGTTTTTATGTGTTTAAATAAAAGGTATTTTCATGTAGGGCCTAGTTTTGTTATTGTGAATTAGCTCAGGGCTTGTTTTATTTAATAAAGTATATCAAACCTTATAGTTTAAGCCATGGTAGGTAGGTTTGGTAAAGGTTTTATGGTAAAGGTACCGGGTGTGAAGAGTCACCTGTAGGCCGTCTTGCTCACGCGGGAAATATATGAAACCGAGAGCAAGACAGGTACAGGCCTATAGGCTGTCCCTGTCCCTCATATCAGAGTTTAGGAAGGTATGATGGCTAAACTTAATGTAGGTAGGCAAACTTAAGAAAAATGTAACGCACTAGGTAGGAAGTCACAAAATCCCTTAGAAAGAGATAGGACTATATCATCGGACGTCTCCCTCTAAATCTCGATGTAAACGAGGGTAGACGTAAAATGTATAACGTAAGGAAAAGGATGAAAGATTTATTTGCTCTTGTCTCTAGTTTTGTGAACCATGTAAACTACCGTGCTTTAGTCGTTAATATGTATGTAAGTTAGCCTTAAGAGTAGGGCCGGGAGCCTGCCGTCTTCAACAATCATTCGAATCCCTTAGTAGTCAAAGCCGCCACCTACTCCTGCCAAAAAGATGTCGATAAACGATTCCGCCGACCGAGGAACGTTCTCGATGATCCCGACGATGATTATACTAGCATACAACAACCAATTAGCACTTGCCAATCAACACCTCAGTACACACCAGTCAAGCACTAGTTCTGCTCAGCGCACTCGCCGGCGAGTGCGAGGCCCCGCTTTTCATTTCGGCAGGCACAGACATGTGCCTGGCCGCTTCTCGCCTGTCCGCCCCTCGGACGACGGCCCAAGCCGAGGTCCGAGCCTACAGAGGCGCCCTTGAGGCCTAGTCCCTCCCCCTTAGATCGGGCCCACTAGATTGGAGCCCGCGTGGCCCGGCCTGCGCTCACAGACCAGTCTGTAGCGCAGGCCAAAACCACGACGGTGCAACCACTGCAGCCTGAGGCCCGCGCCGCGCACGAGGTACCCGCTAGCCGATTGCTCTCACGGTTGAGTACTCTCCGTACTCACCGATCTGTCCGGTGAAGATGGAAGATACCTTTATAGGTAACCATCATAGGTCCGTCATAAAAAAAAAAAAAAAAAATGTGTGCGTGTACTAGTGTACACACGTAAGAAGTGAAACAACAAAAGAAAAAGATGGCGCGTAACGGAAAAATGTGACGCGTAACCGAAAAATGTGACGGTAAATTTTTTTCCAACGCCGATAAAGAAGTTTCACTTCAAAAAAAAAGCCGTCTTCAACACACATCACACCACACACCACTCCTTTCGCTGCGCTCGCACGGGTCGGGACGCTCTCTCCGCTCCGTTCCGCTCTGCCGCTCAGCCTGCCTCCGATCGCTTCGAGTTTCTCGATAGTCCATATTTCTATCTCGAGATCGACGATTACGTGGTTTGCCCGCGGCTCTACTAAGGCTAACCTAACGGTGTCAACCGGCCCTAGTAGAGTTTAACGCCTTTTTCAAGGCGGTTCTGCTCGATAGGGAGCGACAGACAGTGCCTTTTTCAAGGCGCTGAAATTTCCCTCCGCGCCGGTATATTGGACTGTGGGCCTTGGCCTCCTGGAAGGCACGTTTGAGAGGGTGAGGCTTTCCTCCTCGCCCTTGAGACACTCGGTACCCACAGCCCTTTCACTGCCGGGCGTGTCACGCCTTCCTATCCCTTACTTCCATCCCTAAGGGAGCGTATCCCGGGCCGCTTCCCCGCGGTCCGGTCCCTCCCGAAGGAGTAGGCTACTCACCCCGCTTCGACACCACATCGTTGCGGGATCATCCATTGTTAGGTGTCCCACATCCTTTTAGGCACACTTGACTTACCAACCTACTTAAGGTAGGGAGGTCTGTCACCACACACACCTCAACTCACCGTCACCGAGTTTCTTGCCGATTCTTCTCGGTGCACGGCGCGTTTCCGAATCGGTGTAGTGATTTCCCCCGCGCTATAGTTAGTCCCTCCCAAAATGGAGGTACTCCAAAGTCTGAGGTCGCAGTTTATGAAGGACTTTGAAGCCTTCAAAAACAAGCGCGCCCACGTTCAACCATCTGACTCCCCCCTCTCCCGACCCCGAGCCTATGGAGGAAGAAGTGACCCCATCTGGGCGATCCTCAACCTCCACCACCCTCTCCTCTTCGGCCGCTTCGATGGCCTCAACCGCCTCCATCAGCGGTGACTCCTCCCCGGAGGAAACAACTTCTTACGAGTCCGATGGGTTCACTCCCGTGACCCACGGAAAGAGGACCCGCAAGGCTGGGCACTCCCAGCCTCCCTTGAAACAAGCCAAGGTCGTCCCGGACGCACCTAGGCCTCTGAAGCCGTCCTCTCCGTCCCCGCCTGCTTCACAGGCTAGGAAAGCCCCCCATCCGCCCCCGATCGTTATCCAGGATAAGGCAGCCTGGACTAACATCTCGGCTGCGATCAACCAGCAGGATATTTCGTTTACCCATGCCAAATCCGCCTCGGATGGCATTAGGGTCTCCACCCCCGATCTTGCGTCTTACCGCAAGTTACAGGATTTCCTAAACTGTAGGAACATTATGTTCCACACATACACCCCGGCCGAGGAAAGGAAAATCCGCGCCGTCGTGCGCGGTATTCCTAAAGAAGTCGATACCGACTTCATCCTCAGGGACCTTCAGTCCCAAAACCTCCCGGCACTAGAAGTGCACCGTTTCTACAGGGCTCGTTCCAAGGAGCCCTATGACTTAGTACAAATTATACTGGATCCGACCCCGGCAGGGAAGGAGGTGTTCAACCTCAAATCCATATGCCATATCTCTGGGCTCAAAATAGAGCCCCCTCATAAGAGGAACTCCCCTGGGCAGTGTCATCGCTGCCAGCTTTACGGGCACTCTGCCCGTAATTGCTACGCCCGCCCACGATGCGTCAAATGCCTGGGTGACCACGGCACGGCGGACTGCTCCCAAGCCAAGGAGACCGCAACCACGCCGCCGCCGCGAATTATCGCGGTTGCCCTAGAGCCCCGCGTATAAACACACGGGGTCCGGCTCACATGGCCACCCGCCCCTCTGCACCTTCAGTGCGGCCAGTACACAAACCCTCGGCCTTCCAGGAGTTGCGTCCGTACGGACTCAACGCCTGGAGTAAGCCCCTCTCCTGGGTCCAACCCGCTCTAGCCCCGGCCTTAAGCCAACCCACCGCCTCGGCCCCCGCGCCGATGCTTAAGCCAGTGGCCCCTAAGGCCCCACTAATCGCCCCCCAAGCCCCCGCCCCGGCCCCTCTGGCCCCAACTACGGCCCCTAAGGCCCAGGTTGCGTTGTGTGACCTCCGCCCCAGCGCCCCTAAGGCTACTCCATCCACGGCCCAACAAGGCCCCTACGCCGAATCTCACTTAGATATGGGTGTCCTCCTTAACTTAGGCAAAAAATTCAACTTTGCCGAGATTAGGGAAGCCGCAGCTCTCGTCCGTGCTAACCAGCACAACGGACTCGCCCTCATCCACATAGCGGCCAGATATGCCAATCTTATCGAAAGCATTACCGCTTTCGCCTCCTCCCCCTCGCCTCTTAATGGATAATACATCCAAAAGAGCGAAACCTCGGTCCC
Source organism: Anania fuscalis (assembly GCA_950371115.1). Taxonomy (NCBI): domain Eukaryota; kingdom Metazoa; phylum Arthropoda; class Insecta; order Lepidoptera; family Crambidae; genus Anania; species Anania fuscalis. The sequence goes on from OX493352.1 coordinate 5,198,116, forward strand.
CTACCATTGCATTCTTTAATGCTTATGATTTACTTAAACAGAAGGATGAGATTTCTCACTTCCTTACTGAACACCAAATCGACATCTTTTTGGTGCAGGAAACCCTTCTAAAGCCCTCCAACCGTAGCGCTAGGATTGCAAACTACAATGTAGTCCGCAACGACAGGCCCTCCCAGGGTGGCGGCACTCTCATCTATTATAAGAGGTCGCTTCACTGCGTTACTCTCGACTCTCCCGTGCTCTCACACGCCAAGGCCTCAGTCTGTCGGTTAGCCATGACCGGCAACCAACCTGTCATTATTGCATCCATGTACCAATCCGGTAACAAGCCTCGTTAAGGAGCGACTACGAGGCAATTTTTGCTATGGGAGACTCTGTCATTCTAGGCGGAGACTTCAATAGCAAAAATGTTCAGTGGAATTGCCTAACGACCACCGGTAACGGTAGGAAGTTGGCCGATCTCGCTGAGATCCTCACCTTTGACATTATAGCACCAATGTCCCCGACCCACTACCCTTTTAATTTAACAGATAAGTGAACAACATGGCCGACGTCAATATTTCTCCGCGTCCAAAAGTTAAAAATATATAATTAGTGCATAAATAATGAAACAAATAGCTCAGAGTGAAAGTAAATAGTGCAAATCTCAAGCTCAAGTGTTATATCCGAGGACTTAACAGGATTTACATTCTTTTATACCGGCGTAAAACGAACAGTTTGCAATTTCAAAGAAACATCATTTTGCCCTAAAACTTGCCCCAAAACCAGTGAAGTGACGTTTTTGAAAGGTCGGTATAATAATAAATGTGATTAAACTAATTCCTGTATTAAATAAACCTAAATAGTGATATGATAACCTAAAATTACACAAAAAGTTAAATCTACCAATTTCACGAAGAACACGACAACGCCACCTATGATCGCGTTCTGGAATTAACTTAAATCTACCAAATTCACGAAGAACACGAAAACGCCACCTATAATCGCGTTCTGGAACTAACTACTTTGCCGTGCAAAGCATACAAATAGACGAATCTGACACGCAAAGTTGAACCATTAGTTACGTATTACATACAACTTACCGAGATGGCGCTTGTGGAGGATGTCGACAGCAAATACCTGACAGGCGATTTCTTATTTGTTCTATCTGCAAAGAAAATTACGACCTCGAATGTGCAAATGTACCTGAAAAACGGTTCTACAATACAATGACTGAGGAATACCGAAACGAATGCCAAAAAAAGACAACTCTAATACACCGGTAAGAGGACATATTTTAACAAATGCGTGCAACGATGAAGAGTTTGGTATAAATATAACACAAAGACGAAAACCAAAAGACTTGACATTTCACGATGAGAGCTCGTTAACAGAAGATATAGATAACATAACTGGAAATACTGAAACCTTGAATACCAGTATAACCCCGAACCCTGGCCCAACTGAAAATCCACCCGGAAACACGATAACACTAGACCAGTTTAGTCAACTACTAGATACAAAACTTGAAAGCATAAAGAATACTATTTTGACAGACATAAAGGAAACAATACAACTAGAAATAGAAAATGCAATTAAAAAAATACATCAAGACTCCGCTGAAAGCACGCTCAAAATAACAAATGAACAATCATTATTAAAGGAGCAAATAAATGTAATCGACACAAAAATAAAAAACATCGAGTCGCAGCTCGACAGCATGGAAACTTCGAAACATAAAATAGTACATCACACAGTCTATATGGACTACCAGAACATCATGAAGAAACTGATTATGACCTCTACGACCGCATAAATAACATCTTTGCCGACGTAATGAACATAGACTCAAATCCTTACATTGAAGAAATCAGACGCATTGGAAAAAAAGGCAACCGCAGACTAATAGAAATTGAATTTATAAGTAAGAGATTCACAAAATATGTCATAGAGAACTTTAAGCTGTTTAGGAACTCTGGACTTGCCATCAGCCCTTTTATGTCAGGAGATAAGCTTCGTGAAAGAAACCTGTTACTCCGTAAGCTTCAGGAAGCCCGCAAAAATGGCTGCAATGCTGTAATAATGGGCAACAAATTATATGTTAATGGGATACCACACGAAGATCAACGGACTGGAACTTTTAATACCGACCAAAATGAAGAAGAAAACCCAGAACATGGAACATCAAGACACCGAGCACCAAGGTACCAAGTGCAAACAAAAACAAAAACTAACCAACCACTAAATAAGTTAAACCATACTTTTCGATATAAACTTTACAATAACTTTCCAAAATATCCAAAGTATAGGAAATAAAAAAGATTTAGTAGAGCAATTGTTATCAAACGAAAACTTTGATGTGATCTCATTTTCCGAACTAGGTAGAAGTAAGGATTACTGTGAAAACATACAGTTCCCTGGATATAAAATAGCATCTATGTTCTGCAGAGAGCACCATAAACTGGGTGGTGTTTGCATCATAATTAAGGATAGCCTAGAATATATTGTAAGAGAAGATATTGTTAAGTTTACAAAAGAATTTATTATTGAATTTAGTGCTATAGAAATACCATGCATAAACACCATAATAATAGGATTATATAGATCTGGAAGATATATAAACATATTCTACGAGCAAATGTTGAAACTCATTAATAGACTAAACAAAAATGATAAAAATAAAAATATAATAATTGGTGGCGACTTTAATATAAATATGTTAAATGAAAAAAATAAAAAGAAAGCCGATGTGCTTAATTTTATGCAGTCATTTAATTTCAAACAACTAATAAAATAACCTACCAGGGTAACAAAAAAGACATCAACCTCTATTGATTTAATTTTCACAAATTTCAAAGATTTTATTAAAAAGAGCTATGTCAAAGAATTCGGTCTCTCAGACCATAAATCAATAAATGTAGAGCTAAACTTAGATAAACTCCCCGAAGTAAACACAAAACCTTGGATAGTAACAAAAAGACAATTTACAGAACAAAATATACAGCGCTTTAAGACATCATTACAGAACATAGACTGGAATCAAGTAAAAAACAATGCATTTAATATAAATGAAAATTACATCATATTCAACTCTATTATACAAAATCACCTTGATAAATACATTCCAAAAATAAAAATAAAAATAAAAACTAAACCAATAAAAGGGTGGCTTACACCGAGCTTAAAAAAGTCATGCAAACACAAAAGAATACTACGAACACTTTTAAATGAGTCAAATTCGAAGGTACTTAAAATTTACTACTTGCAATATAGTAAAATATTAAAAAAATGTATAAGAATTTCAAAAAAACAAGAATATTGTAGACAAATTAATAAATCTGATAACAAATACAAAACAATGTGGAAAATAATAAATAATAAAACTGGTAAAATGTCAAATAAAGCTTATAAAAATATAAAATTAAAAATAGATAACAACATAATAGACTGCCCTGTTAAAATAAGCGAGATTTTTAACGATTCGTTTTCTAATAGTACCAACAACATAAACTCAAAAAACCTAAGAACAAATATTACACACCGCGTTTTAAACCCACCAACATCTTCACTATTCTTACACCCTGTAGACCAAAATGAAGTTATAAAAATCATTAGAGACCTAAAAAATAAACGTAGTTGTGGAGTTGACGAAATCCCACCTTTACTAATAAAAAAATGCGCTGATGAGCTGTCTATACCTCTAACTTATCTAATTAATCAAAGTTTTTTTGAGGGAGCATTCCCAGATTTGCTTAAAATAGCGTTAATTAAACCATTACTTAAAAAAAATGACCCTACATCACCTCTTAATTACAGACCAATAGCGCTTTTGCCTAGCTTTTCAAAAGTTTTCGAAAAGGCTATGTGTAATCAATTATATAATTTTTTGGAAAAGTTCAATATTTTAGATGAGCATCAAAACGGATTTCGTAAAACTAAATCAACAACATCTGCAGTGTACCGGTATGTACAGACGGCCCTCAGTCACCTAGACAGTAAAAAGTATGGCGTTGGCTTATTACTGGACATGACAAAAGCGTACGAAAGCGTAGATTATAATATTTTATTATCAAAACTGTACGGTTCGGGGGTACGTGGCCCTAGCTATTCTTGGTTTAAATCATATTTACATAACCGGAAACAAATGGTAAATATAGATCATTTTGACATAAAAAGTAGACAAATTACATCAGTCGCTTCGAAAGAAACAACATTAACAGGCTCAATACCACAGGGAAGCGTGCTTGGCTGTATTATTTTTCTTATTTATATAAACGACCTACCTAAAATTGTCAAAAGTGATGCAGCCCTGCCAGTTTTATTTGCTGATGACCTGTCTGTACTTATAAAATGCGAAGATATAACTACAATTAATAGCGTACTCACAAAAAAAATACAAGAAATTTCTTCCTGGCTAAATCAACATAACCTAACAATAAATTTCTCCAAATCAAAAATAATGCAATTTAGACCGTATTGTAAATCTCCATTAAACTTAAATGTCACTTTTAATGACACAAAAATCGAAACAGTAGATAACTTCAACCTCCTTGGAATAATAATAGACACTCATTTAAATTGGAAAACACACATAAAGTATATTAAAATGAAACTATCAAAATTCTCTTATGCTCTTTTTGAACTGGCACTTAGCACAAACCAAGAAGCAGCTATTACTACTTACTATGCTTTTGCGTACTCACAACTCAAATATGGCATTATGCTATGGGGTAATAGCACAGATATGGAAGACCTGTTTAAAATGCAAAAAAAACTAGTAAGGATAATAGCCCAAATAGACAACACTCAATCTTGTAAACCGTTTTTCAAAAAGTTTAAATTTCTAACACTTCCATCTTTGTATATCTACGATATATTCATTTTTACTTTCAAAAACATGAAAAAATTTCTTAAAGTTAAAGACACACATAACATAAATACCAGACATAAAAATAGACTCTACCTTCCACAATCTAGAATTAAAATGTTAAACTCCAGTCCGTATTATATGGCAGTAAAAATATTTAATAAACTCCCCGCAAATATTAAAAATGAAACCAAATTTAAAGCATTTTCAAAATCCTTAAATATATTTTTATTAAATGAAAATTACTACTCAATAAATGATTACCTAACACCTGACACGTAGGCTCGCCACCTATACAGGGTCTCTAAAAAAATTCCACATTAATAATATAATAAAGTTTATTTTTTATAAAGTTCTGTTGTTACATAGTATGTAATATATACCTACTGTTTGCAATACCTTAGCGGTTACTAAGTCTTAAGTACCTACATGTTATTATTTTAAGAACTCTTGTAACACTTAGTTGGCAAAATAAAGATTTGAATTTGAATTTGAATTTGAATTTAAACCACCGACCTGACATCTTGGATATGGCGATTCTAAAGAATGTAGGCCTACGCCTTCACTCTATAGAAGTCTTTCATAACCTTGATTCAGATCACCGGCCAGTAGTTTTACAGCTAGGCTCCCCCGAACCTGTCCTGACCACGAAGACAATCCTGGATTGGGATAGACTCGAGAAAAACCTCGAGCTCCGTCCCAACCCAGTATTGGATTCGGTCCCCGACAAGATAGTCTCGCCTAACGAGACTAACCATGCGATCGACGCCCTCACTAGCCACATCTCGACCGCTATCAGCGAGTCGTCTAGGCAGGTTCCAGCTATGGTTAACCATAGACGGAAGTTGCCTGATGACATGAGAGAGCTAATGAGAGTCAAGAACGCCGCGACCCGAGCTTACGACCGCTACCCCACCGAGGAGAACCGTGTCCGCTTGCGAACCCTACAGAGATCTGTTAGGGCGCACATGTCGGAACTTAGGAACGACCGGTGGGATAGCCTGCTTAAAGAGATCTCGCCCTCTCACCAAGCTTATTAGAAGTTGGCCAGATCTTTTAAGGCAGACAATATAGCGGCCATGCCTCCTCTCACTAGACCCGACAACTCTCTCGCCTTTGACGACGAGGAGAAAGCCGAATGCCTGGCCGACAGCCTCGAGGCCCAGTGCTCTCCCAGCACTCTCCCAGTAGACCCTGTCCACCTTGCCACGGTGGACAGCGAAGTCGAGCGCCTCTCGGCCCTCGCTCCCTCCACTCCCCTTGCTCCCACCACTGCCGATGAGGCGCAAACTATAATCAAAGGCTTTCGTCCGAACAAGGCTCCCGGTCCGGACCGGATCTCCAACAGAGTCTTACGCGCCCTCCCCGCCCAACTTATATGCCTTCTGGTTGCTATCTTCAATAGCGCCATGACAAACTGCACCTTTCCCGCTGCGTGGAAAGAGGCTGATGTCATAGGCATCCCCAAACCAGGCAAGGACCGCTCCAAGCCCTCCAGTTACAGACCCATTAGTCTCCTCAAGACTATGGGAAAGATCTACGAGCGAGTACTCGTTTCCCGCCTTAGAGATTATATTTTCTCAAATAATCTCTTAATCGATGAACAGTTTGGCTTCAGAGCCTCCCACTCATGCGTTGAGCAGGTGCACCGCCTAACGGAGCACATTCTCGAAGGTCTCAACCAACCAAAACCCAGACTCACCGGTGCTCTCTTCTTCGATGTAGCGAAGGCATTTGATAAGGTATGGCACAATGGCTTGCTCTACAAGCTATACAAACTAAACGTGCCTGATAGTCTCGTACACATCTTGCGAGACTTCTTATCAAATCGCACCTTCCGCTACCGCGTAGAAGGAGCCCACTCCTCTCCCCGTCCCATAAGAGCCGGTGTCCCTTAGGGCTCCGTGCTTTCTCCCCTCCTTTTCTTAATTTTTATCAATGACATTCCCAGGACTCCGCAAATAGAGCTCGCTCTGTTCGCGGATGACACAGCCCTATACTTTTCCGGCTACCACGCTGGCTACATCATCAAGGCGTTACAACGCGCAGCTGACGCCCTAGGCGAGTGGTTTATGAGGTGGAGGATTGACGTCAACCCGGAGAAAAGTGCCGCTGTGTACTTTACCCGGGGTTACTTCAATTTTAAAACTCCTAAACTCCGCCTTGATCCTATCACCCTCTATGACCGTCCTATCCCCTGGGAGAAGACGGTCAAATACTTAAGCGTCACTCTTGACCGTCGATTAACGTTTGCACCTCACGTCAAACGCGTCCGTCAGACCGCAGCCTTCTATATGAGTAGGCTTTATCATCTCGTAGGCAGGAAAAGTAAAATGTCGCTTAGAAATAAGTTGACAATTTACAAAGCCTGTATTCGTCCTGTGATGACATACGCTAGTCCAGTGTTTGCTCACGCCTCCCACCATGTACTTCATAAACTCCAGACCCTCCAAAACAAATTCTTACGTATTGCGACGAACGCCCCGCCGTTAATGCGTAATGTTAATTTGCACCGAGACCTCCAGATCCCAGCGATTGCCGCTTATATGAAAGAAACGTCTCAACGCTTCTTTGATAAAGCCGTCAATCATTTGAATCCCTTAGTAGTCAAAGCCGCCACCTACTCCTGCCAAAAAGATGTCGATAAACGATTCCGCCGGCCGAGGAACGTTCTCGATAATCCCGACGACGAATATACTGCGTACCAATTAGCACTTGCTAATCAACACCTCAGTACACACCAGTCAAGCACTAGTTCTGCTCAGCGCACTCGCCGGCGAGTGCGAGGCCCCGCATTTCATTTTGGCAGGCACAGACATGTGCCTGGCCGCTTCTCGCCTGTCCGCCCCTCGGACGACGGCCTAAGCCGAGGTCCGAGACTACAGAGGCGCCCTTGAGGCCTAGTCCCTCCTCCTTAGATCGGGCCCACTAGATTGGAGCCCGCGTGGCCCGGCCTGCACTCACAGACCAGTCTGTAGCGCAGGCCAAAACCACGATGGTGCAACCACTAGTCGGGTTGACCACTTGGCCGAGTGCCCTCAGCACCCGGTACAGTCCGATCGCGCCCGCTAGTACGGGGCCCGCGCGCGGACGAGCCTCAGGCTTCGCGAAGGCCCGCGCCGCACACGAGGTACCCGCTAGCCGGTTGTTCTCACGGTTGAGTACTCTCCGTACTCACCGATCTTTCCGGTGAAGATGGAAGATACCTTTATAGGTAACCATCATAGGTCCGTAAAAAAAAGGCAAATTTGTATCCAGCTCTCACGGTCAAGAATAAACGTCAAAGAAGAAAGAAGTCTTTTCATCCACAACCACCTACTACAGTCCACCGAAGCGGATCTTCAACATGCATGATAAATAATAATAAATTGCAATGTCAAATAAATTAAATTAATGTCAAAGTCAAATGTATATCGAAAAGCCTGTCAATAATTTTAGTCAATTAATACCATAGCTATAGAGCGTAGCGAATCCTAAGTCTATGATGAATACTAGGTAGTATTTGCGTTTCATAGAAGACACGCCGTTCAAACGCGCCGTTCGTGAGACGGTTGGTTTCGCTAACGGATGGTAGGATTATTGTCAACTTGACATACTCAAAAGCGTTCCTATAAAAGACGCTTCGTCAAATTTTATAGAAACAACTATAACGGCTCGTTACTTTGACACCAATACGATCAGTTGCTGATGTACACTCACGCATAGTACAATATAGGAACCCGGTGTTAGACGGTTTGTCTTTATGATGACGATTAAATACAACTGTACATCGCAAAGAAACGCGCGATACTAAGACTCGTTTCACAGCTGTCCGCCGGTCATGCGCGCGCTGTTGAGACGCTGGCCGTCGTGCCGCCAGCGTTACTCTAAAACCTATAAGCATCACACATACGCTACACTTGAGTCATCGCGCTTTCCTTGTCTTCGTTTGCCTACTTTCTTAAACAAAACACGTAACTAGCGTTGCCAGATGTCGGATGTTATGGCACAATATTTGTGCCGGATGACACGTAGCTGGACTTGGTGTGAAGCAGAAGCCAGACGGGTCGGATGCCCCGTAGTAACTCGGTGTGAGGGGCGTGAAATAAAAACGCCTATGTCAGGTCACGGAGTAACGGCCAACCCAATATTTGAAAGTGGACTGTATTGTGTACGGTGAGGTGGCTGTATTTTTCTTCCCAGTGTTCTTCCTAGTGTTCTTCCCAGTGTTCTTCTCAGGGCTCTTCCTATTTTCCTTAGGAGAGGTGATTCTTCTAAGCTGCTGCTCGATCGAATGAATTGCTCTTTTTTTTTTTTTCGGACGGACCTGTCGCTGACGGCCCAATGAAAAGACCTTGTCAGCTACAACCGGGCAGAGATGGCGAGCGCTGAAGGCGCTCAGCCTAGGTCCGCCCCACTAGCGGTCTCCGCGACCCGTCCGAGTGTGAGGCTTCGCGCAGCGAAGCCTCAGGCTCGTACGTGTCGGGCCCCATACTAGCGGGCGCGATCGGGCCAGTGCGGAGTGCGTAAGGCACCCTACCAAGCGGCGAACCCGCCAGTGGTGGCGCCGGCGCGGCCGGGGACTGCCTAGGCAGGCCGGACCGCCGTCGGGCTCCTTTCTGGCGGGCCCGATCTGGGGGTTAATCGGACTCGGGCCTCAAGGGCGCCTCTGTAGGCTCGGACCTCGGCTTGGGCCGTCGTCCGAAGGGTGGACAGGGGAGAAGCGGCCAGGCACATGTCTGTGTCGGCCGAAATGGAAGGCGGGACCTCGCGCCCTTCGGCGGGCGCGGTGAAACGAGCTACTATGTTGTGTAGTATTTGAACTGCTTAAGGCGGTGTTGGCTGTTGTGACAAACGCGGTGATATCATCAACCTGGTCATCGAGTATGTGGCGAGGCCGACGGAATCGGCGAGCGACATCCTTCTGGGGCGTATACGTGGCGGCTTTAGCTACTAGTGGGTTAGGGTGGTTTATGGCCTTATCAAAGAAGCGCTTCGACGCTTCTTTCATATAGAGGGCCATAGACGGGATGTCAAAGTCTCTGTGGAGATTGTTACGGCGCACAAACCACGGGGCCCCCGAGGCTTGGCGCAAGAACTTATTTTGGACTATTTGAAAGCCCTTAAGGATCGATCGGGGGATGTGAGCAAACACCGGACTGGCGTAAGTCATCACAGGTCGGATGCAGGTCTTGTAAATTGTCAACTTATTTCTAAGCGACATTTTACTCTTTTTGCCGACAAGGTGGTATAGTCGGTGGACATAGAACTTCGCTCGTTTAAGAACGCGTCGGACGTGCGGTGCAAACGTTAGTCGCCGGTCTAGAGTGACACCTAGATATTTGGCCTCCGTCACCCAAGGGATCGGTTGGCCAAACAAGGTGACGTCGGGATAGGGTCTTCTGCGGCGCGTGGGCCCGGAAGTCCGCACGACATAGTGCTTCCGAGAAAAGTACACAGCGGCGCTTTTCTCGGGGTTCACCTCTATGCGCCACTTCCGGAACCACTCGCCGAGAGTGTCTACTGCGCGTTGTAGCGCTACTGTGACGTAGCGTCTATTATGGCCTGAGCGGAAGAGAGCGGTGTCATCCGCAAAGAGGGCTAGGTCCGCGTCCGGCGTTTTGGGTATGTCATTGACAAAGATGGAAAAAAGTAACGGTGATAACACCGATCCCTGCGGTACGCCGGCGCGTATGGGTCGGGAGGAGGAGAGAGTGCCATCCACGCGGTAGCGGAAGGTACGATTCGATATAAAGTCTCGCAAGATGAGCACGAGCCTATCTGGCACACCGAGTTGGTATAGCTTGTAAATCAAGCCATTGTGCCAGACTTTATCGAACGCCTTCGCCACATCGAAGAATAGCGCTCCCGTACCTATGGGGTGATCGCGGTTCATGCCGTCCAGGATGTGTTCCGTTAGGCGGTACACCTGCTGGACGCAAGAGTGGCCGGCTCGAAAGCCAAACTGTTCGTTAATTAAGAGATTATTGGAGAAAATATAATCTCTTAGTCGGGAGACTAGTACTCTTTCGTACAACTTGCCCATAGTCTTTAGGAGACTGATGGGCCGATAACTAGATGGGAAGGACCGGTCCTTGCCCGGTTTGTGGATACCTATGACCACTGCGTCTTTCCACGCGTCGGGAAACACGCAGTGAGCCATGGCTGTGTTGATGATAGCCACCAACAGACAGAGAAGCTGTGCGGGCAGAGCGCGTAGGACTCTGTTAGTGATCCGGTCAGAGCCGGGGGCTTTGTTGGGTCGGAAACCTTTGATTATCGTCTGCACCTCGTCCACGCTAGTAGGGGCGAGAGGAGGGGCGGAAGGTGGGAGTGACGAGCGGTGTTCGACCTCAGCGTCCACCGTTTCGAGGTGAACGGGGTCGACTGGGAGGGTGCTAGGGGAGCACTGCGCCTCTAAACTATCTGCCATACATTCGGCTTTCTCGTCGTCGTCAAACGCTAACGATTGATCGGATCGACGTAAGGGAGGCATGGACGCTTGTTCGTCCGACTTAAAGGACCTCGCCAACTTCCAATAAGCTTGGTGTGAAGGCGAAATCTCTTTAAGCAGATCATCCCACTGATTATTCCGGAGCTCCGCAATACGCTTCTTAACAGCACGCTGTAAGCTGCGTAAGCTTCTCCTGTTATCCTCAGAGGGATAAGCGTCATAGGCCCTAGTGGCCCTGTTCTTTGCTCTCAACAGCTCTCGCGCGTCGTCAGGCAGCCTGAAACGATGGCCTGCCATCGCAGGCACCTGCCTGGACGAATCGCTCATGGCGACCGAGATGTGACTGGTGAGAGCATCGATTGCATGAATAGCCTCGTTAGGCGAGGTTATGTCATCGGGGATCGAGGACAGCTGAGGACTGTCACAATCTGCAAGTTTACACTTGAGCTTGTTCCAATCTATCACTGTCTTCGTGTCGGGGGAAGACTCAGGAGAGCCGAGTTGGACCACGACTGGGCGATGGTCGGACGCAAGAGCATGCATTACTTCTATCGAGCATAGGCGTAAGCCTACATTCTTTAGAATAATCATGTCAAGGATATCGGGGCGGTGGTTGACGTTATACGGGTAGTGGGTCGGGGCCAGGGGCGGTATAACGTCAAAGTTGAGTCTATCAGCGAGTTCGCTTAAATTCTTACCGTTATTGGTAGTATATAAGCATCCCCACTGAGTGTTTTTGCTATTGAAATCGCCGCCAATAATGACGGAGTCATTCATAGCAAAAATGGCCTTTAGGTCGCTCCTTGTGGGAGTCTTACCTGTTGGGATATACGCCGAAGCGATAAGTATGGGACTATGACCGGTCATGGCGAGTCTACAGAGCGAGACTTCCATGTCGGTAAGGGGGGGCGGGTCGACTGGGGCGCAGTGCAGAGAGCGCTTATAATAAATAAGCGTTCCGCCGCCACGCGTGGGCCTATCGTCCCTAACAAGATTGTAGTTCGCAATACGGGGATTGCGGATGGAGGGAGATAATCTAGTCTCCTGCACCAGAAGGATGTCGACCTGGTGTTCGGTAAGGAAGAGGGTGACCTCGTCCTTCTGCCGTTTGAGGCCGTCCGCATTAAAAAATGCGACAACTATTGACCGAGGTTTTCTCCTAGCGGGTGTATTATCCATTTATGATCGTTTGACGTTCATAATGGACTTGCAGAGCTCAGAGTGCTCTGCGAAGGCGATCAACCTCATAGCGGGGTTGTCGCGGGACGCGCGCAGTTTGTCTGCGAGGACAAATAGTTCGGCGGTGGTAGGTCCGCTTAGTTCGCCGTAGACAAACTCGAGCGTGTCCTCAACCGAGTTTGACACGCTCGCAGTAGTCTCCGGGACCACGGCGGCCAAAAATGGCTTAGGGGCGGTTGCCCTAGGGGCGGTCGCCCCAGGGGCGGTCGCCCTAGGGGCGGCCGTCTTGGGGGCGCTTGCCTTAAGGGCAGCTGCAGAGGGCACCGCCGGCCCCGACTGGGGGGGCGGCGATGCCGGTGCGGGGGGGGGTGCCTTGGGCGAGCCCAGGGGCTTGGCCCATGCATTCGGCCTGCATGGGCGAAGTGGGGGGAACTCCGACGGAGTGTTAAACGCACGCGTAGAGGACACGTGCGCCGACCTAGGGGCGGGGTGAGCGGGGGCGCGCTGCTGTACACGCGGGGCCTTGGGACATCCGCGATAGTTCGCGGGATGACCGAGTCCGCCGCAGAGTACGCAGGCGGGGGGGGTCGTGGCCGTGGCCTTATCACGGGCACAGTCGGCTGTGCCGTGATCTCCGAGGCACTTGACGCACCTCGGGCGAGCGTGGCAATTACGAGCAGAGTGCCCGTAAAGCTGGCAGCGGTGACACTGCCCGGGAGCCCCGCGTTTGCGCGGGGGTTCGACCCTAAGGCCGGAGATAAAACAAACCGTCTTCACATTGAAGACGGTTTTTGCCTCCTCACTGTAGTCCAGGACTACCTGGACCATATCGAAAGGCTCGCGGGAGCGAGCCTTGTACAGGCGGTGAACCTGTTTGGCCGGGTAGCCCTGGGCTTGGAGGTCACGGAGGATGGACTCCGAGTCCACCTCCTTAGGGAGACCGCGTATTACGACGCGGAGTTCGCGTTCCTCGGCGAGTGGGTACGTATGGTACCCAATGCGCTCGCTGTCGAGGAATTTGGTCAGTTCGCGGTGGTCCTTGGACGTGGGGACCACCACTTTAATGCCTACGGCACAAGCCTTGGCATGGGAGAAATTGACGATCGTCCGCTCTTTGATCGCGGACGAAATCTTATTCCAAGACGATTTGTCTTGGATAAAGACGGGGGGGACTTTGCCAGAGGGGCGGGGGGGGGAGGGCGTCCCAGAGGGCTGGGATTGGGCGGGCTTGGGGCCGTCAACGGTCTTAATTACCTTGACGGCTGCTCGGGCGGGCGACGATTGGCGCGGATTGCGCGTACGTTTCGATTTTTTGCCGACTACGGTGACAAATTCGTCACCCGAGTCGGGAGCGGTATCCGAACCGGATACGACGTCCATTTCGGACGGGACGGGGGAAGCCTCGCGGGGACGCGGGGCTGGGGGGGGTGCCGATATCGGCGAGCGCGAGCGAGACCGAGAGGCGGTCGCGCGGGAGCGAGACAGTGACGCTCTGTCACTGTCGCTCTCGGAGGGGGCGGGGTCCGGGGACAGCGGGCTGTCCCGGGTCCGCTGGGCATGGAAGAGCTCCATGAGTCCAGGGCTGTGTTGCTGGAGGAACTCCAGGAGTTCCTCCAGAGGGAACATGTTGTGGCGTGACTCTACTTTCGGTTCGTAGTCGCAACCTCCGAGAAGAACCGATAAGAAACTCGGAGGTGTAAGCGGTGTGTAATTCCCTCCCAGTTAGCAAACTGGTCGGGGTGAGTAGGAAAGGTGAGCCCTAACCAGTGCACCTACTTGCGTAGGGTGTGTAGCCTACCCCTAACTGTCCTTCGGGAGGGACCGGGCGAACCCGGGATACGCTCCCTAAGGGATGGATGCGGGGGAGGGGAGGGGGGGTCAACCCCGGCAGAGACCGCAATGTGAAGCCAAGTGCCTCAAGGATGAGGAGGAACGCCTCACCCTCTCGAGCGTGCCCTCCAGGGGGCCAAGGTCCACACTCCGGCTTACCGGCGGAAGGCGGAGAGCTTTCAGCGCCTTGAAAAAGGCACTGTCCGATGCTCCACAACAAACGGAACCGCCTTGAGAAAGGCGTTAAACCTTATTGGGTTCGTTAACACCGCAAGGTATCCCCCAAAAAGGCCGCGGGCAAACCACGTTATCGTCTGACCGATAGAAAGAGAGAGAGCGAGCGACAGAGGGACACACGTCACACTCGGTTGAACGCTAAAAGCGGAATGATCCGAATGAATTGCTCTGATTTCTGCCCGCCTTATATACAGTTATTTTGGCGGGAAAATCCCCACCCACGCAGTCACTGTGTGAGTGAGAGGTCGGTGGGAGCGAGAGGGGAGATGGCATGCGCTTGCTTTTCGCGGTCAAAAGGCAATACCGAAGAGAGAGCCGCATGCCATCTCTTTTTAGAAAGAGAGGGAAATAGAGCGGGCTTAAATTTTGAATTTAATTGGCAATACCGTAAAGAGAGCCGCGCCCTATTTCCTATTATTTTCTAGTCCTCGTTAACCTATACGAGGGTGTGTGCCTACTTAGGGTGTGTGTCCTAAACCCCCGGCTGTTACTTTATTTATTCAAACTTTCCATCATTTTTACAATAAATTTCACAATAAAGATATAACAAAACATAAAGCGCTTACAAACTATTTTACAAACAATTATAAACCAATTTAACAAAAAATACTATTTTACATTTTGGACGCCGTCCTGTACATTCTCCCGCCGTGAGTCGCAGCGCAGTCGGAGACTCACTCATTTCGTCGAGTGGGCGGCGTCTTTTTCTTCGATTTGCAGGTTGACCAGTTTCTTGGTGGGGCGCCGCAGGATGCCTGCTCGGGTCAGCACGTCCGCAGCTCGCACGACGCCGTCGGGTCCCGGGTACACGGCGGTAACTCGTCCAAGTGGCCAAGTATTTCGTGGCAATGTGTTGTCCACGATCAGTACGATGTCTCCAGTCTTCAGTTCTGGGCCCTGGCCGCGCGGCTCCCGCCGGCCTTGAAGTTCGGGGAGGTATTCTTTTATCCAACGGCTCCAGAACATGTCTGCTATTCTTTGGGACGCCCTCCAATGGGTCTTGCCCAGCAGGTCTCTATCTTCAAATTGTCCCATGGCCGGTTCATGTGCAGGCTCCAGCAGTAGGAAGTGATTCGGCGTCAATGTTTCGGGTTCATCAGGGTCGACCGTAACGTGGGTGAGCGGTCGGCTGTTGACGGTGAATTCCACTTCTGCGAGGACCGTGGCCAGGACTTCGTCGCTGGTAGTGCGCCCGTTCATTACTGTCGATAGCGCTGTCTTTACTGTTTTGACTAGTCTCTCCCAAGCACCGCCCATGAATGGCGCGCCTGGCGGTATGAAGCGCCAGGTGATGCGGCGTTTGCTGGCTTCAATTTCAGTCGCGCTGTCGATGGCTCGGCGCAGCTCCTTCTCGGCACCGTGTAGGTTGGTCCCGTTGTCTGAGCAAATCTCCTTAGGGCATCCTCTTCTCGCGATGAATCGCCTCAGCGCCATTACCGCACAGTCGGTGGTCAGCGTAGCGGCGAGTTCGAGATGAACCGCCCTGGTCGTGAGGCACGTGAAGAGGGCCACATAGCGTTTGTGCGTGGCTCGTCCAACGGTGACTTGTAGCGGCCCGAAGTAATCAACCCCCGTATAGGAGAAGGGTCGATGATGATGGGCAAGCCTGCAGGGAGGATGGTTCCCCGTAGGTGGTGCCGATGGTGCTGCTCTTCGTATGCGGCAGTGAAGGCACTCCTTTATTATCTTCTTTGTGGTGGGCCGAAGTTGCAGGATGTGGAATCTTTGGCGACACTGGTTGATGGTGGCTTCCACTCCCTGGTGATGACCGGTGAGATGGACGTGCGCGATGTACAGGCGCGTAACGTGGTGACGTCCATCCAGGATCGGTGGTCTTCGTTCTACTTCGGGTATTCCTTCCGCAGCGTCGATTCGGGACTTCAGAGTGATTATGCCGTTGTTCAGTTCAATCGCCAGCTTTCTCAGTCGGCTCTGGCGGTTGATGTTATGTCCTCTTCTCATGTTTTCTATGTCTTCTTCAAAGGCGTCTTCTTGGCTCGCCTTGATGATAATCTTCTCGGCTTCTATGATAAGTTCGGCGGAGATCTTCAAATACTTGTCTTCTTCATGAACCTTTTCAACTAGTTTCTTCGTTTTTCTGTCGACGCGCTGTGTACCCCAGGATGGATCTTTCTTCTTGTTTGGCTTGGTTCTTGAGAAGAATGTTCTGTGCTTCTTTGTCTTCAGCAGGTTGACGAACTATAGAACCCTGGCTGTCGTGCGGACCAGGCGTTCCCATCTTGAGAATTTGGTTAAGTCCGGCACGACTTGTGATGCGGCCGAGGTCTTCTCCTTGAGATTCAGCGTTCGCTCCTCCCCTGTAGCTTCCGGAACAGTCTTCTTTTCCTCCGGCCATGTCGTTCGATCTTCCTTCAGGAAGTTGGGGCCGGTGAACCACCTGTGGGTCTCGTCGAAATCTTTAGGCACGTCGCGTGTTGCGTCGTCGGCTACGTTGAGTTTGGTGGGAACCCAACGCCATTCCTCTGTCTTGGTGCTTTCTTCGAGCTCTGCGATCCGGTGGGCGACGAAGGGCTTGAATGACCGGGCTCCGGTTCTCAGCCAGGTCAGGACCGTTTTGCTGTCAGTCCAGAATGTTCGGGACACTGGCTTCCGGTCATGTTCCTTGATGACTGCCTGCGCCATCCTGCTGCCCATCAACGCTGCCTGTAGGTCCAGCCTCGGGATCGATGTGACCTTCAGGGGAGCCACTTTCGCTTTAGCCAAGACGAGCGGTGTGTGGATGTTCCCGTCTTCATCTTCAATGCGCCAGTAGAGCGCAGCTGCGTAGGCGGCCTCGCTGGCGTCGACGAACACGTGGAGTTCGATGTTGTCGCTGTGACTGTAGTTCGGGTAGCACCGGGGTATGCAGACCTGGTTCAGCCTCTGGAGGTGTGTTGTCCATTGCTTCCATTCCAGGGTCAGGTCTTCTTCCAGTTGCTCGTCCCACGCCGTGCTTCTTCGCCATATCTCCTGGAGGATTTGCTTCGCCCCGATTGTGACAGGCGAGGCTAACCCCAGAGGATCGAATAGGGACATGACGATCTTCAGGGCTTCTCTCTTCGTCGGCCTCTTCTGTAGGATGTTCTCAGGTAGACGCGACAGGTCCAAGTTGAAGCCCAAGTGGTCGCTCGACGTTCTCCAGGTGAGACCCAGAACTCGTTCAGTTTTGCTATCTTCTGCTAGGTTCATGTTTTCTTGTTTCTTCCCCGGGTCCAGTTGCTGCAGCACCGCATCAGAGTTCGATGTCCACTTCCTTAGTTCAAAGTGTGCTCGCTGGTGGATGTCTCTAACTTCTTTTGCGATCTTGATTGCCTGTTCTTCTGTCTCGAAGCTCTGGATGTAGTCATCCATGTAGTGGTTGCGTTCGATGGCACTGGCAGCTTCGGGATGTGTCTCGGCGGCTTCTTTTGAGTTGCGGTCCTTTACATAGATCGCTGTGGCAGGGGACGAGGTGGCTCCGAAGATCAGTGACGTCATCCGGTATTCGGTGGGTGGAGCGTCATGATCTGTTCTCCACAAGTAGCGGAGCGCATCCCTGTCTTCCGGTCGGATTCTTACTTGCAGGAACATTTCGGTGATGTCTGCTGATACTGCGACTCGGTGTTGCCTCATCCTTAGCAGCACGCCGGGAAGTGATTGGAGCAGGTCTGGACCGGTGAGTAGGGTGTCGTTGAGTGAAACACCCTTCGTTGTGGCTGCCGCGTCGTGCACCATTCTGACCTTGTCCGGTTTCATGGGGTTGATCACCGGGAAACAAGGCAGGTACCATGTTCTGTCTTCATTCTTATGTTCAGGTGCGACTTCAGCGTAGCCCTTTTCAACGAGCGCTTTCATTTGTTCATGGACCTTGGCCTTTAATATAGGATTCTTCTCAATTTTCTTCTCGGTGGCACAAAGTCTTCTTAGCGCGTAGTGTCGATTGTCCGGCAGCTTGATGTCTGCCGACTTCCATAGAAGCCCTGTCTGGAAGCGGCCGTCTTCGAGGCGTTTGGTCTCCGCATCCAGTATCTTCAATGCCTGGGCTTCAGGATCGTTCTGTGGTTTCTTCGGCGCGACTCCAAATGACTCCAGAGAGAAGAAGTTCTTCAATTGTTCGTCGATTCTCTCTAGTTCCTCTGTTTCCGTAGTCACGTAGTTCACGAAGTGGACTCTCTGTCCCAGAGTCCGCGCCTGCGCCCCGTGAAGAACCCACCCCAGCTTCGTTAGGGAAGCGACTGGCTGCTGTCTGTCGCCGACGCGGGTGGTATCCGCCAGGAGAAGTGGCCAGTTGTCTTGCCCGATGAGTATTCCAGGCTTAGCTTGCTCGTAGGTGAGGTTCTTCAGGCCTTCAAGGTGACGGCAGCCAGCCAGATCGCGCTCGTCGATGCTCTGCGGAGATAGTCGCAGCTGGTTGATGCTTCTTGCTTGGATGGTGTGGCGCTTCTTTTGGGTTCCTTGGATCGTTAGCTTGAGCCGCCTTGAAGACCCCGTTTCAATTTGTCGTTCACCGATTGCTTCAATACGTAGTGGTTCTACTGGCCCTCGCAGTCCAGCCTGCTGTGCCAAGTCCTCGTCGATAAGCGTGATGGTAGAGCCGTCGTCGAGCAGTGCGTATGTGTCGATTCTTTTCTTCGGCCCGATGACGGTCACAGGTAATATTTTCAAATATGCTTGAGGCTTCCTCGGTGTCCACGTAGAACTCACTACTTCACAGCTGCTGATGATGTAGATGGGGGCACCCGTCTATATTGCACTTCGTGTTGCGGCAGTGATGTACCTTTGTTCTATACCGCAGGCAACGAAAGCATAGTCTCTTCTCTTTGGCGAGATTCCATCTGTCATTGGCCCAGCTTCTTGTATTCTTTACAGTTCCCGATGGCGTGCCCTGTCTTCTCACAACATAGGCAGCTGTATGTCTTCTGTTCGGGTTCCGTTGTGTTTGCATTGTAGGCCCGTTGCGGCCTTCTTGTTGACGCGGCGTTGTCCGGTTGTTCAGGCTGTGCATAGGGGCCGCATCGCTCGGCCTCCCGGTTCAGGAAGCGCGACAGCTTGACAAGGTCCGGTTCTTCTTTGTTCTGTTCGGCCGCGAAGTCGTACCACCGATATCGCATGGTGGAGGTCAGCTTCTCTATTGTAATCTTCGTGGTCTCGGGGTTGTAAAGGTAGTGCCTCATCTTGATGGCACCCAGTGCTGCGACGATGTTCGAGACCCGGCTGGCGAAAATGCACAAGTCTCTCGCCGTGTCTTGAGGCTTCGGTAGTGTTCGTAGTCGCTCCAGTTCGGATATAGCGATGGCGTCCGGACGACCAAACCTTGCTTCTAAGGTTTTCACGACGTCTTCTGGGTTGCCGTTGTACAGCAGGAGACTCTCTACTGCCTCCCTCGCACGTCCTTTGAGGCTTCGGCGCAGGCGGGCGAGGTTCTCTAATGATGTCAACCCGTTCTTCGACTCTTCATAGGCAGCTTTGAAGATCAGCCATTCTTGATGGGACCCGGCGAATATCGGCAGTTCAGTGTTCATCTTCGGGTGACTCGCCCTCGCAGCCATAGTAATGGCGGCGGCGAGTTGCGCGATGTCACTTCTTGTTGTCTCGTTCCCTCCCGCCGGTGGAGCACCGGCGTATGCTGTCTCGTTCACTCCCGCAGGTGAGACGCCGATATGTGCTGTCTCGCTCACTCCCGCCGGTGAGATGCCGATGTATGCTGTCTCGCTCACTCCCACCTTGGGACACGTCGCGACCTGCGGGGCAGGTGCCTGCGTCGGTATCGGCGGTAGTGGTAGTGGCTCTGGGATGTGTGGTTGCTCGGTGATAGCCAGCATTTGTATGCGACTATCGTCGACCCAGGTGCCGGTGCGCTCGTTGTTGTTGTTGCCGGAGTCATCAATCACGGTGTCAAGGTCGTCTTCATCGGTGTCCGTTTCTGCCTCGATAGCCGCCATCTTGGCGGCGGCGAGCGGCAGCTGGATGCGCAGGAGCTCTTCCTTGGCCTTTAGTAACCGCTTGTTCTTTCTTGACGTTATTGAGGACGTTCTCTTCTGCGCATGTGCCGCGGGCGGCTGCACCTGAGTGGGCGCAGCCAGCGGCGGTGCTTGTTGCTGTTCTCTTCTTTCTTCGTGGCGTTCTGGCTCAGTAGCCAGCGGACTGGACGCTTGACTCGTGGCCGAGGTGTCTGGCATAGTGGTACCAGTGTACTCGGTCCCCGACGATGTTTCCGTCTCTGACGTAGGCGCTCTCTCTTTTGTGTGAGAGCGAGTGACGGGCATCTTGACAATCTTCAATCTTCAGTCTTCAACACGTAGATCCGGCTCGAAGGACCAACAATGTGCCGGATGACACGTAGCTGGACTTGGTGTGAAGTAGAAGCCAGACGGGTCGGATGCCCCGTAGTAACTCGGTGTGAGGGGCGTGAAATAAAAACGCCTATGTCAGGTCACGGAGTAACGGCCAACCCAATATTTGAAAGTGGACTGTATTGTGTACGGTGAGGTGGCTGTATTTTTCTTCCCAGTGTTCTTCCTAGTGTTCTTCCCAGTGTTCTTCCCAGGGCTCTTCCTATTTTCCTTAGGAGAGGTGATTCTTCTAAGCTGCTGCTCGATCGAATGAATTGCTTTTTTTTTTTTTTTTTTTTTCGGACGGACCTGTCGCTGACGGCCCAATGAAAAGACCTTGTCAGCTACAACCGGGCAGAGATGGCGAGCGCTGAAGGCGCTCAGCCTAGGTCCGCCCCACTAGCGGTCTCCGCGACCCGTCCGAGTGTGAGGCTTCGCGCAGCGAAGCCTCAGGCTCGTACGTGTCGGGCCCCATACTAGCGGGCGCGATCGGGCCAGTGCGGAGTGCGTAAGGCACCCTACCAAGCGGCGAACCCGCCAGTGGTGGCGCCGGCGCGGCCGGGGACTGCCTAGGCAGGCCGGACCGCCGTCGGGCTCCTTTCTGGCGGGCCCGATCTGGGGGTTAATCGGACTCGGGCCTCAAGGGCGCCTCTGTAGGCTCGGACCTCGGCTTGGGCCGTCGTCCGAAGGGTGGACAGGGGAGAAACGGCCAGGCACATGTCTGTGTCGGCCGAAATGGAAGGCGGGACCTCGCGCCCTTCGGCGGGCGCGGTGAAACGAGCTACTATGTTGTGTAGTATTTGGACTGCTTAAGGCGGTGTTGGCTGTTGTGACAAACGCGGTGATATCATCAACCTGGTCATCGAGTATGTGGCGAGGCCGACGGAATCGGCGAGCGACATCCTTCTGGGGCGTATACGTGGCGGCTTTAACTACGAGTGGATTTGGGTGGTTTATGGCCTTATCAAAGAAGCGTTTCGACGCTTCTTTCATATAGAGGGCCATAGACGGGATGTCGAAGTCTCTGTGGAGATTGTTACGGCGCACAAACCACGGGGCCCCCGAGGCTTGGCGCAAGAACTTATTTTGGACTATTTGAAAGCCCTTAAGGATCGATCGGGGGATGTGAGCAAACACCGGACTGGCGTTAGTCATCACAGGTCGGATGCAGGTCTTGTAAATTGTCAACTTATTTCTAAGCGACATTTTACTCTTTTTGCCGACAAGGTGGTATAGTCGGTGGACATAGAACTTCGCTCGTTTAAGAACGCGTCGGACGTGCGGTGCAAACGTTAGTCGCCGGTCTAGAGTGACACCTAGATATTTGGCCTCCGTCACCCAAGGGATCGGTTGGCCAAACAAGGTGACGTCGGGATAGGGTCTTCTGCGGCGCGTGGGCCCGGAAGTCCGCACGACATAGTGCTTCCGAGAAAAGTACACAGCGGCGCTTTTCTCGGGGTTCACCTCTATGCGCCACTTCCGGAACCACTCGCCGAGAGTGTCTACTGCGCGTTGTAGCGCTACTGTGGCGTAGCGTCTATTATGGCCTGAGCGGAAGAGAGCGGTGTCATCCGCAAAGAGGGCTAGGTCCGCGTCCGGCGTTTTGGGTATGTCATTGACAAAGATGGAAAAAAGTAACGGTGATAACACCGATCCCTGCGGTACGCCGGCGCGTATGGGTCGGGAGGGAATGAATTGCTTTTTTTTTTTTTTTTCGGACGGACCTGTCGCTGACGGCCCAATGAAAAGACCTTGTCAGCTACAACCGGGCAGAGATGGCGAGCGCTGAAGGCGCTCAGCCTAGGTCCGCCCCACTAGCGGTCTCCGCGACCCGTCCGTGTCGGGCCCTATACTAGCGGGCGCGATCGGGCCAGTGCGGAGTGCGTAAGGCACCCTACCAAGCGGCGAACCCGCCAGTGGTGGCGCCGGCGCGGCCGGGGACTGCCTAGGCAGGCCGGACCGCCGTCGGGCTCCTTTCTGGCGGGCCCGATCTGGGGGTTAATCGGACTCGGGCCTCAAGGGCGCCTCTGTAGGCTCGGACCTCGGCTTGGGCCGTCGTCCGAAGGGTGGACAGGGGAGAAGCGGCCAGGCACATGTCTGTGTCGGCCGAAATGGAAGGCGGGAGAATGAATTGCTCTGATTTCTGCCCGCCTTATATACAGTTATTTTGGCGGGAAAGTCCCCACCCACGCAGTCACTGTGTGAGTGAGAGGTCGGTGGGAGCGAGAGGGGAGATGGCATGCGCTTGCTTTTCGCGGTCAAAAGGCAATACCGAAGAGAGAGCCGCATGCCATCTCTTTTTAGAAAGAGAGGGAAATAGAGCGGGCTTAAATTTTGAATTTAATTGGCAATACCGTAAAGAGAGCCGCGCCCTATTTCCTATTATTTTCTAGTCCTCGTTAACCTATACGAGGGTGTGTGCCTACTTAGGGTGTGTGTCCTAAACCCCCGGCTGTTACTTTATTTATTCAAACTTTCCATCATTTTTACAATAAATTTCACAATAAAGATATAACAAAACATAAAGCGCTTACAAACTATTTTACAAACAATTATAAACCAATTTAACAAAAAATACTATTTTACATTTTGAACGCCGTCCTGTACAATATTTTATAGAGAAATATTGTAGCATAATCAATTTGCGCTCGCTTCGCTCGCGTTTTTTTTTACGTGGTATGTTTGCTCTACCAACGGCACCATGCTAATTTTAATACCATATTAGGCTTGTAATCGTTTCTTTCGCAATATTTTCAAAACTCAATTGTTTTATTTGTTAAAAGCAAATAAAAAAAAACAACCTTAGGTTACAAAAACAACATTTAGACAAATTGAGAACCTCCTCCTTTTTTTGAAGTCGGTTAAAAAAAGACTGTCAATTAACAGTTCGCTTCTTTAACTATATCTATGCATATTTATCTATGCAGATTCATAACATTTCTGGTCCTCATGTCAAACTTAATTCACCGTTTTCTCAAAACTTTATATAAATTACGCACTATCCCTTTCAGTTAGACTTTTTATTTTATTCAGATAAGGGCGGAGGTGGAAGCCTAAATGTATAAAAGTGCAATTTTGCGCGGCTTTTATACATTCTACGTGCCGCGTTGCCGCTGTTGCCGTCGCATTCGCCAGTGCTGTCGTAGCGCTCGCTTCGCTCGCGCTTATTACTAGTCGCCCTCTGTTTCAAATAATGGTCGGTACAACATTTTTTGTAGTATGTCATTTATATTATTATTTGAAGTGTTCCTATAGTTCAGGGCGGGGCATAGATCTCTGATCCTTCATAACAAACGTTGTAACGTCCTATTAGTCAAAGTTAAAAACAACTTTGTCACATTATTTTTTAATTACCTTTTAATGTAATGAAATTGAAGCCTGTCCCTGACTGGACATAGACTATGTGACTGCACCCCCCCCCCCCCCCCTGTCTTGGCTGCTCCCCCTAGGCCAAGTCCCTAGCGTTGGGTTTTTAGCTTATGTAGTGGTATTTTGCATTTTGTAAAATCACAATAGCTCGGTCATCTGTTTGGTGCTAACTAATTAGAACCGGGATTATATAAACGTGGTAACGCGACTGGCAACATCTCATCAAGTACCGGGAAATCCCGGGTGCAAGCCCTGATTAATGTGCTATGAGAATGAACGTCAATCGTCAAGAAATAATCTGAATCATATTGCGGCCCTGAAAAGGGCCTTTTTATATGTGCCGGTGATGTTGTTGATATCGTCAGCAATTAAAATGTTCATAGAGGCGTTGAACGGTAGTAAACAAGTGTTCGTGCTCGCAGAGGATTACTAACAACGTCAGGGGTCTGTCTGCCGCAGCGCGAATCTTGGCCGCCACAACGTGCACCTCGTTGATCTGGTCGTCGTCAAGACAGGCCACTATCTGCTGAGCGTAGGGTTGGATTGGAGAAGCTTGCTCTTGATTCCACTGAGCGTTGCGGAGTTCAGCAATGCGACTTTTTTGTAAATACAACGAATTATTTTTTTTGGTTTGGTTATTGGGGTGGGGGGCATGATACGGACGCGTCTGGGTCTCTGTTAACGAACGAGCGAGCGAGAGAGACGTACGTACCCCTATACGACAGACAGAGAAGGAACCGAATACGATCTCTCGACATCTATAAATACGACGGTGCGGCGTATACGCGGTTTTATTAGAGACCAGTAAGTCGGACGACGCACAGCTCGTTTCTTTTGTTGTTAAACTCTCAACGACTTGTCGTGTGAATAATAATAATGGCACGTACCAAGCAGACAGCCCGTAAATCCACCGGTGGCAAAGCCCCGAGGAAGCAGCTCGCCACGAAGGCGGCTCGTAAGAGTGCGCCCGCGACCGGCGGAGTGAAGAAACCTCATCGCTACAGGCCCGGTACCGTCGCCCTCCGTGAGATCCGTCGTTACCAGAAGAGTACCGAATTGTTGATCCGCAAACTGCCGTTCCAGCGTCTGGTCCGTGAGATCGCTCAGGATTTCAAGACCGATCTGCGTTTCCAGAGCTCCGCCGTTATGGCACTCCAGGAGGCCAGCGAGGCTTACCTGGTCGGTCTCTTCGAGGACACGAATCTGTGCGCCATCCACGCGAAACGCGTCACCATCATGCCCAAGGACATCCAGCTGGCGCGCAGGATCAGAGGAGAACGCGCTTAAGGAGTGTTCGTTTATTATCGTTAGCGGGACTAAGCTGTACTAAAGCGTAGTCTACGGCAACGTTATTAAACAAATAAAAAGGCCCTTTTCAGGGCCGCATATGATTCATGATGTGTGTCTGTTGAAACACAATATTTCTATCGATGAGACGACTTTATAATTTTATAACTAACTTGACTAGGTACCTATCTATCTAACAAAACTAAATAATTATTGAAGTAGTAAGTATGTACATACATACGTACATACATAATTAACTTAACATAGGTATATACTACTACATACCAGTCACTTACATACTTTCTCCGTTTAATATTAAGAGTGAATAATATATAAACCTAATTTAATAAGAGTACATAGAGAGAGAGAGAAAAACTGCCATTCGTGTGTCGCGCTTTTATAGTTCGCTAAGTCTTATGTAGGTATTATGGTACTTTTGGTTTGGCTACCTTAAAGATAAAAATGAATTCGAGAGAGACGGGTATATCAAAATCGTCCAATTAGAACTCTTTCATTTAACTCGTTACGTACCTACGTAGTACACCACCAAACACACCAGAAATATATTATTATAATATCATTTTAGGTTATCTATTCTAAGATAAATCATACTTATTTACATAAATTAGATCAAGTTTTATTAAAAAAACATTTTTTTTTTTTTTTTTTTTTTCTTTCACAGACATGGTCTTTTATATACAAATGGATCATTCTCCGTCTCTATCGCACTCGACCGTACAAACGTTAGTGTGACCGAAAACTCGGCATCCTCCCCACTACGTTGCAACTCGACCCGCCGTCGCTATAAATACCGCGCTCTCGGCATTTTCGTGAAGAGGTCCTTTAAGTCGGACGAACAAGCGTCCATGCCTCCCTTACGTCGATCCGATCAATCGTTAGCGTTTGACGACGACGAGAAAGCCGAATGTATGGCAGATAGTTTAGAGGCGCAGTGCTCCCCTAGCACCCTCCCAGTCGACCCCGTTCACCTCGAAACGGTGGACGCTGAGGTCGAACACCGCTCGTCACTCCCACCTTCCGCCCCTCCTCTCGCCCCTACTAGCGTGGACGAGGTGCAGACGATAATCAAAGGTTTCCGACCCAACAAAGCCCCCGGCTCTGACCGGATCACTAACAGAGTCCTACGCGCTCTGCCCGCACAGCTTCTCTGTCTGTTGGTGGCTATCATCAACACAGCCATGGCTCACTGTGTGTTTCCCGACGCGTGGAAAGACGCAGTGGTCATAGGTATCCACAAACCGGGCAAGGACCGGTCCTTCCCATCTAGTTATCGGCCCATCAGTCTCCTAAAGACTATGGGCAAGTTGTACGAAAGAGTACTAGTCTCCCGACTAAGAGATTATATTTTCTCCAATAATCTCTTAATTAACGAACAGTTTGGCTTTCGAGCCGGCCACTCTTGCGTCCAGCAGGTGTACCGCCTAACGGAACACATCCTGGACGGCATGAACCGCGATCACCCCATAGGTACGGGAGCGCTATTCTTCGATGTGGCGAAGGCGTTCGATAAAGTCTGGCACAATGGCTTGATTTACAAGCTATACCAACTCGGTGTGCCAGATAGGCTCGTGCTCATCTTGCGAGACTTTATATCGAATCGTACCTTCCGCTACCGCGTGGATGGCACTCTCTCCTCCTCCCGACCCATACGCGCCGGCGTACCGCAGGGATCGGTGTTATCACCGTTACTTTTTTCCATCTTTGTCAATGACATACCCAAAACGCCGGACGCGGACCTAGCCCTCTTTGCGGATGACACCGCTCTCTTCCGCTCAGGCCATAATAGACGCTACGTCACAGTAGCGCTACAACGCGCAGTAGACACTCTCGGCGAGTGGTTCCGGAAGTGGCGCATAGAGGTGAACCCCGAGAAAAGCGCCGCTGTGTACTTTTCTCGGAAGCACTATGTCGTGCGGACTTCCGGGCCCACGCGCCGCAGAAGACCCTATCCCGACGTCACCTTGTTTGGCCAACCGATCCCTTGGGTGACGGAGGCCAAATATCTAGGTGTCACTCTAGACCGGCGACTAACGTTTGCACCGCACGTCCGACGCGTTCTTAAACGAGCGAAGTTCTATGTCCACCGACTATACCACCTTGTCGGCAAAAAGAGTAAAATGTCGCTTAGAAATAAGTTGACAATTTACAAGACCTGCATCCGACCTGTGATGACTTACGCCAGTCCGGTGTTTGCTCACATCCCCCGATCGATCCTTAAGGGCTTTCAAA
Organism: Anania fuscalis; assembly: GCA_950371115.1. Lineage (NCBI taxonomy): Eukaryota > Metazoa > Arthropoda > Insecta > Lepidoptera > Crambidae > Anania > Anania fuscalis. Next base: position 5,225,858 of record OX493352.1, read on the forward strand.
TAGTCCAAAATAAGTTCTTGCGCCAAGCCTCGGGGGCCCCGTGGTTTGTGCGCCGTAACAATCTCCACAGAGACTTTGACATCCCGTCTATGGCCCTCTATATGAAAGAAGCGTCGAAGCGCTTCTTTGATAAGGCCATAAACCACCCTAACCCACTAGTAGCTAAAGCCGCCACGTATACGCCCCAGAAGGATGTCGCTCGCCGATTCCGTCGGCCTCGCCACATACTCGATGACCAGGTTGATGATATCACCGCGTTTGTCACAACAGCCAACACCGCCTTAAGCAGTTCAAATACTACACAACATAGTAGCTCGTTTCACCGCGCCCGCCGAAGGGCGCGAGGTCCCGCCTTCCATTTCGGCCGACACAGACATGTGCCTGGCCGCTTCTCCCCTGTCCACCCTTCGGACGACGGCCCAAGCCGAGGTCCGAGCCTACAGAGGCGCCCTTGAGGCCCGAGTCCGATTAACCCCCAGATCGGGCCCGCCAGAAAGGAGCCCGACGGCGGTCCGGCCTGCCTAGGCAGTCCCCGGCCGCGCCGGCGCCACCACTGGCGGGTTCGCCGCTTGGTAGGGTGCCTTACGCACTCCGCACTGGCCCGATCGCGCCCGCTAGTATGGGGCCCGACACGTACGAGCCTGAGGCTTCGCTGCGCGAAGCCTCACACTCGGACGGGTCGCGGAGACCGCTAGTGGGGCGGACCTAGGCTGAGCGCCTTCAGCGCTCGCCATCTCTGCCCGGTTGTAGCTGACAAGGTCTTTTAATTGGGCCGTCAGCGACAGGTCCGTCCGAAAAAAAAAAAAAAAAAAAAAAAAAAAAAAAATTTTCGTGAAGAGTCCCGCGTTCGCGCTGTACATACGCTGTCGTTCTCCGTGTTCTAAAGAAACTACTTCATCAAGATGACCGGTCGCGGTAAGGGAGGAAAGGGATTGGGAAAAGGAGGCGCCAAGCGTCACAGGAAGGTACTCCGTGATAACATCCAGGGTATCACGAAACCGGCCATCCGTCGTCTCGCTCGCAGAGGTGGAGTGAAACGTATATCCGGTCTGATATACGAAGAGACGCGTGGTGTCCTGAAGGTGTTCCTCGAGAACGTGATCCGTGACGCCGTCACTTACACCGAGCACGCGAAGAGGAAGACCGTAACCGCTATGGACGTAGTCTACGCTCTGAAACGTCAAGGTCGCACCCTGTACGGTTTCGGTGGTTAAATCATCAATCACCGGCGGCGCGTTGTTGTCCACCCACCATTACTATTTGCTGGTTGGCTGCGGCGATCGCTACGATGACAAACACAAAAAGGCCCTTTTCAGGGCCGCACAAGTTTCGTTATACTGAATAACTGTTTCTATCGAAGACGTAATAAGCACACACACACACACACACACACACACACACACACACACACATGTATACCATACTACAAAATTGAATCATTATTACTTCGTAACGTAACCCTATAGTTTATTACCGTATTTCTTAATAATTTTCTAATACAAGAGCAAGCAACCTTAAATAAATATACTTACATCGTTTGTAATCGATCGAATCCGCGAGGATATTAATACCTAAGTATTAAGTGTTTGGTTGATAATTGAACAGTGGAATGAATGAATGAATGGATGGATGGATGGATGGAATTAATGGAAAAAAAAATATATTAGGTAAATAAAATAATTGTCCACTTTGAAACTCTATAGAAAAATAGATATATTTTATAAAAATATAACATATTATGTACAATATCACTTAGTATAATAATGTTATAAAAAAAATATAATATATAGGTATAATTTTATGCCGCACCTGCACCTGTACGACCGGCGGGCGGGTGCTGCTGTGTGTGTGGTGCTCGGCTCAGCTCGGCTGGTGGCTGGTGGCTGGTGGCTGGTGGCTGGTGGCTGGTGGCTGGCGGCGGCGGCGGCTGCTGCTGCTGCTGCTGCTGCTGCTGCTGCTGCTGCTGGTGCCCATGCCGGGGTGCCGCCTCCGCCGCCCGTGTGCGCGCGTGCTCCAGTGTAGGCTCGCGACGGCTCCATCAACCGGTACGACCAGTCTGCGAATTAGTAGATTATTAGGATAGGATATAATATAATCAAATAACATATTTTAACTAATAATTACTAGTCCTCGGTTATAAATATAGACCTGCCCTCCTACATCTTATAGAGAAGCGGGCGCGGTCGGTAAGTAATTGTACAGGCTACCTAGTCTTAAGAGCATGTTAGACGCGCGGCGCGTTACAATTATTTGAATTAATGTTATTTTAAGTTTTCTTTTTCTACTTTTCATCAGTGTACATAGGTATATTATCAATGTATCGAAATTATTTATTAATTTTATTAGTTTAACATAGAACGTTCGCTACTACGGGAGCACCTTCACAGACACACCGAGGAGAGACGGTTCATGTTTTACGACCCTCCTGTCGAGTACGATAAATACGGCCCGAAGCGATACCAATATACGATATTTATCGATGCGTATGAAGGTTGGGATGTTCGCTTTTAACTTGTCGTCGAAAAAATTACGTTCATTAACTAATTACGGGAGAAAAATAACATTTAAACATGACCCTCGGTCGGTCCAGTTGACAATGTTGAAAATAAACTAACGTAGCTCCCGTAGCGTTCTATAAAATTTTATCAAATCTTTATCTTCACTAAGGTGCACTATAAGAGATTCAATGTACGAGTTTAATTGATGAATTCAATATAAATATTGTCTAGAAACGTATTTTTTTAAGATGCATGCTAGTGAAAAGTTTGAACCGTTCATACGAGAAAACGTCCAGCGACAGTGCGGCTCTCCTTACGGTATTGCCATGGCGCGTTCGAATTCACGTACCGATCTGTTACACAGCTCTATCTATCCTTTTCTCGCATTCCGCGCGCGCGCAGTCGCAGTAAGTAAACTGAACGTCGTGTGTATTACGCCGCCGCCGCCGTCGCCGCCGCAACCGCCGAGAGATCTGAAAAGAAAGAGTTTTTATTAAAAACAACAAAATAATTATCACGAAGAGAAAAATGGCAGACACAGCAGTAGCATCGGAGACACCCGCCCCGGCGACGCCTGCGAAGAAACCCAAGGCCACCGCTACCGGTGCTAAGAAGCCTAAAGCGAAGCCCACCCACCCGAAAACATCCGAGATGGTGAACAACGCGATCAAAGAGTTGAAGGAGCGCAGCGGATCGTCCCTCCAAGCGATCAAGAAGTACATCGCCGCTCAGTACAAGGTCGACGCGGAGAAATTGGCACCTTTCATAAGGAAGTACCTGAAGAGCGCTGTCGAATCCGGCGCACTGATCCAGACCAAGGGCAAGGGTGCATCGGGCTCGTTCAAATTGGAATCAAAATCGTCCGCTTCCAAGAAGCCCGCCGCGAGCAAAGCCGGCGCCGGTGCCAAAGGTGCCACCGCCGCATCCGCCAAGTCTAAGAAATCGACCGTCTCCGCTGCCGCCGGTAAGGCGAAGAAAGGTGCCGCCTCGAGCGCCGCTTCGTCACCTTCCAAGGCGAAACCGTCCGCCGCAACGAAGGACAAGAAAGCCGCCGCCGCCAAAAAGAAGCCGGCCGCCAAGAAACCGGCCGCAGCAGCCAAGGGTAAGGCCGCAGCGGCACCCAAAGCCAAGAAGAGCGCGAAACCACCAACGAAGAAACCTAAGGCTCCTAAACCTAAGAAGGCCGCCGCCACGCCCAAATCTAAGCCAGCAGCGAAGAAGGCATCCGCCGCGAAGAAGTAAACGCGCGCCGAGCCTACCTAGTAGCAACTTGTGTCGCCCGCCAGTGTTGTCGTCTCGAATGTGCACGGTGTGTGTGGGAGGTGTGTTTGTTGTTATAATGTCAAAGAAGATTCAAGATACCAAACGATCAAGACTAAGGGGGTGGTACAAAAACAACACTCACCTACTACTGACACCAATCACCGGAACGGCAGAGGCTGAGGCTGCGGTTGCAGCGAGCGTCGAATGTTCAAAAAGCCCTTTTCAGGGCTAACAATACTTTCAAACATGTGTGTGCGTGTTTATGCACATGGGTTTCTGTTCGAATGACGAGTCTCACATGCACATTCCCTCCTCCTTCCCTCCATAGCTATTATCCAACCTGCAAATATAGATAAAAATAACAACAATCATTACTCTACAACTACAACTCAATAAAAAATAATAATACAATAGATAGGACTGTGTATGTACGGACTTACTATGACCCGCCATATACTGACAATAGCATAACATAAGTGGACGGACTGATAGGATAGGACAAAATAGATAGATAGATAGATAGATAGATGGTCGGTAGGTAGGTACATACCAATTTTATTCGGTCGGTCGGTCGGTCCATCAATACATCCGTTTCGTTTTATTTACCGCACGCCGCCGCCGCACCGCACAATAATAACATTGGATCGTTTCTGTCACCTGAAATCGATCGATAGACACATTTTAAGAAATCACATTTTCTAACAGACTAATTCTTATCTCACCACCGACCGAATAATAATTATAATTTAACCGAATAGTAAAATTAATAATATAGGTTAATACGGTACTACTACAGCGAGCCCGCCACGACCGTACAAACAATAATAAATTACACACTCGCGGACACACACCTTTTCACTTCTTTCTTTATTATCTTCATAATCATTATAACTTAACTCGATTATGTACGTACGTACGATTTATTCATTAATTTAACACACACCACACGAAATTCATTCGTTACCGCCCGACTGCCCGACTTTTTCTTCATACCATTTGGCGCGCATTATTATTATGACAGCAGACAGTTTACCTTTTCTATTCGCAAACATTTTACTTATGGTCAATGAAATATAAATACATACAGCCAGAGAAAAGAATAGAAAAGGTAAAAAAAAAAATTTTTTTTTTTTCTGCCTCCTACGATCTCGTGCGTTGAGCCTGCAGCCTAGACCTATGAAAGTAAATTCGTAGATCTACAAATTTTACGCCTTGAAACAATGAGTTGAAAAAAAAACAACTGCTAAATACGTCTCTTTCTATCGATACAAGGTTTACCCGTAATGCAAAATTATTATTCATTTAAGTCACGAATGAGACGTGTAATATCGCTATCTCTTTCTTAACGCCAATACGTTCTCCCCACTATAACGTCTGCCTGCGCGAGTATATATAATGTCATAAATGAAGTTTTCCCGATAGTCTCTCTCTGCGCTAACGTAAGCGTGGTGTAAATTACTGTTGTTGTTGTCGTTTCATTCTACTCTTTAAACATGTCTGGACGCGGTAAAGGTGGCAAAGTGAAGGGAAAGGCAAAGTCACGGTCGAACCGTGCCGGTCTTCAATTCCCCGTCGGTCGTATCCACAGACTGTTGCGTAAGGGAAATTACGCTGAACGCGTCGGTGCCGGTGCACCGGTGTACCTCGCCGCGGTCATGGAGTACCTGGCCGCCGAAGTTCTCGAGTTGGCCGGCAACGCCGCTCGTGACAACAAGAAGACCAGAATCATCCCGAGACATCTTCAATTGGCCATACGCAACGACGAGGAGTTGAACAAACTACTCTCGGGTGTCACTATCGCCCAGGGTGGTGTGCTGCCCAACATCCAGGCGGTGCTCTTGCCGAAGAAGACCGAGAAGAAGGCATAAATCTCTTGCCTCCTGTCCGCTGCCGCTGTCGTTTAGAGCGACACGCGAAAGAACGTAAACACCGAATGTTGGAATCTATGTTGACAGCATCTGTGTGTTACGCTTCAAATAAAAAGGCCCTTTTCAGGGCCGCAATATGATTCTGATTATTTTTTATAAAATATTTCTTGACGATTGACGATCATACATTCGTTTTATACACGCATAATATAAAATCATACACAATACAATACAATAAATAATAATAATAAAATTGTACGTACATAATTATTAAAAGGAAGGCTGATTTATTAATGAATGATGAGTACATAATGAAATTAATAAAAAGAAAAGAGATTTCATTTTATGAGAGACGAATTGAAATTTTTCTTTATTTTTATGCGGTTCATCATTCTTAATAAAAAAATTTACATTCAAATATAGGACGCACTGACAGTTCTAGTGAAAAGAAGAAACTCCATTATTATTATTTATTTATGTACATACTCGCTTACACCGGTCTACATAATAATTATTATTTTAGATTGTACCTATTGTAAACAGTTTTCGAACGAAAGAGAGACAAAATTATCATTTTCTTCTCGCTCTACTAATTGCATTTCGACAAATGCAGCGAACGAGACATAACGATAGATGAGTGAGAGGTGAGATACGACGGGAATATACTATTGGTCGATAACACGCCGCGCATTAGTCACGATCGTATCGTTCAAGAATCGAGGTATACCCGTATTATACCCCCGTTATTACACATTCTCTCGCCGCTCTCGACTCGGCAGTACGCATTGGATACTACTACTATACTGTAATCTTCCGACATGCCGCCCAAGACGAGTGGTAAGGCCGCCAAGAAGTCTGGAAAGGCTCAAAAGAACATCTCCAAAACAGACAAGAAAAAGAAGAAGCACAAGAGGAAGGAGAGCTACGCCATCTACATCTACAAGGTGCTGAAGCAGGTCCACCCTGACACCGGTATCTCCAGTAAGGCGATGTCGATCATGAACTCTTTCGTGAACGACATCTTCGAGCGCATCGCCGCCGAAGCTTCCCGCCTGGCACACTACAACAAGCGATCCACCATCACATCCAGGGAGGTGCAGACATCTGTCAGGCTCCTTCTGCCCGGTGAACTCGCGAAGCACGCGGTCAGTGAAGGCACTAAGGCCGTCACTAAGTACACCAGCTCCAAGTGAATTGGGATACTCTCAAGTGTCTCGTCTCTCGCTCGTTCGCATCATGTGTGTGTGCGCGACAAGAAGGAGGACACTAAATCAAAAGGCCCTTTTCAGGGCCACAAAATGCATATCATAATATTTACGTTTCTATATTCGATGACGACCTCTTCATAAAGTAATACTACTCTAGATTAAGACTTCACACTACTACTGTTATATACATACGTACATATAATTAAAATAGTTAATAGACAGACTACATACATACTTAAATCTTATGTCAACTACTAGGTACATAATAATAAAATTTTAATGTAGGTTAAAATTGACACTAACAAACCCGAACCAGAGCGGGCGAACGAATCGCAGTCACTTAATAACTAGAATCGGGAAGAATACATACTATAAATTATATAAACATAATGAATTATTAAGATTTTTAATACTAGAAAAAAAAAAAATTCCGCCTCAGGTGGGATCCGAAATCTTAGATGAACCTAGCATGGTAATTGCTAAAAACAAAAATTTTAATAATGAATTATTGTACCTATGTATGAATTAAATAGATAAGATATAAAACAAAACACTAGATATAATAAAACGTCATTATCAATGTTAGGGTTTTTTTTTTTTTTTGTAAATACAACGAATTATTTTTTTTGGTTTGGTTATTGGGGTGGGGGGCATGATACGGACGCGTCTGGGTCTCTGTTAACGAACGAGCGAGCGAGAGAGACGTACGTACCCCTATACGAGAGACAGAGAAGGAAACGAATACGATCTCTCGACATCTATAAATACGACGGTGCGGCGTATACGCGGTTTTATTAGAGACCAGTAAGTCGGACGACGCACAGCTCGTTTCTTTTGTTGTTAAACTCTCAACGACTTGTCGTGTGAATAATAATAATGGCACGTACCAAGCAGACAGCCCGTAAATCCACCGGTGGCAAAGCCCCGAGGAAGCAGCTCGCCACGAAGGCGGCTCGTAAGAGTGCGCCCGCGACCGGCGGAGTGAAGAAACCTCATCGCTACAGGCCCGGTACCGTCGCCCTCCGTGAGATCCGTCGTTACCAGAAGAGTACCGAATTGTTGATCCGCAAACTGCCGTTCCAGCGTCTGGTCCGTGAGATCGCTCAGGATTTCAAGACCGATCTGCGTTTCCAGAGCTCCGCCGTTATGGCACTCCAGGAGGCCAGCGAGGCTTACCTGGTCGGTCTCTTCGAGGACACGAATCTGTGCGCCATCCACGCGAAACGCGTCACCATCATGCCCAAGGACATCCAGCTGGCGCGCAGGATCAGAGGAGAACGCGCTTAAGGAGTGTTCGTTTATTATCGTTAGCGGGACTAAGCTGTACTAAAGCGTAGTCTACGGCAACGTTATTAAACAAATAAAAAGGCCCTTTTCAGGGCCGCATATGATTCATGATGTGTGTCTGTTGAAACACAATATTTCTATCGATGAGACGACTTTATAATTTTATAACTAACTTGACTAGGTACCTATCTATCTAACAAAACTAAATAATTATTGAAGTAGTAAGTATGTACATACATACGTACATACATAATTAACTTAACATAGGTATATACTACTACATACCAGTCACTTACATACTTTCTCCGTTTAATATTAAGAGTGAATAATATATAAACCTAATTTAATAAGAGTACATAGAGAGAGAGAGAAAAACTGCCATTCGTGTGTCGCGCTTTTATAGTTCGCTAAGTCTTATGTAGGTATTATGGTACTTTTGGTTTGGCTACCTTAAAGATAAAAATGAATTCGAGAGAGACGGGTATATCAAAATCGTCCAATTAGAACTCTTTCATTTAACTCGTTACGTACCTACGTAGTACACCACCAAACACACCAGAAATATATTATTATAATATCATTTTAGGTTATCTATTCTAAGATAAATCATACTTATTTACATAAATTAGATCAAGTTTTATTAAAAAAACATTTTTTTTTTTTTCTTTCACAGACATGGTCTTTTATATACAAATGGATCATTCTCCGTCTCTATCGCACTCGACCGTACAAACGTTAGTGTGACCGAAAACTCGGCATCCTCCCCACTACGTTGCAACTCGACCCGCCGTCGCTATAAATACCGCGCTCTCGGCCATCCGTCGTCTCGCTCGCAGAGGTGGAGTGAAACGTATATCCGGTCTGATATACGAAGAGACGCGTGGTGTCCTGAAGGTGTTCCTCGAGAACGTGATCCGTGACGCCGTCACTTACACCGAGCACGCGAAGAGGAAGACCGTAACCGCTATGGACGTAGTCTACGCTCTGAAACGTCAAGGTCGCACCCTGTACGGTTTCGGTGGTTAAATCATCAATCACCGGCGGCGCGTTGTTGTCCACCCACCATTACTATTTGCTGGTTGGCTGCGGCGATCGCTACGATGACAAACACAAAAAGGCCCTTTTCAGGGCCGCACAAGTTTCGTTATACTGAATAACTGTTTCTATCGAAGACGTAATAAGCACACACACACACACACACACACACACACACATGTATACCATACTACAAAATTGAATCATTATTACTTCGTAACGTAACCCTATAGTTTATTACCGTATTTCTTAATAATTTTCTAATACAAGAGCAAGCAACCTTAAATAAATATACTTACATCGTTTGTAATCGATCGAATCCGCGAGGATATTAATACCTAAGTATTAAGTGTTTGGTTGATAATTGAACAGTGGAATGAATGAATGAATGGATGGATGGATGGATGGAATTAATGGAAAAAAAAATATATTAGGTAAATAAAATAATTGTCCACTTTGAAACTCTATAGAAAAATAGATATATTTTATAAAAATATAACATATTATGTACAATATCACTTAGTATAATAATGTTATAAAAAAAATATAATATATAGGTATAATTTTATGCCGCACCTGCACCTGTACGACCGGCGGGCGGGTGCTGCTGTGTGTGTGGTGCTCGGCTCAGCTCGGCTGGTGGCTGGTGGCTGGTGGCTGGTGGCTGGTGGCTGGCGGCGGCGGCGGCTGCTGCTGCTGCTGCTGCTGCTGCTGCTGCTGCTGCTGGTGCCCATGCCGGGGTGCCGCCTCCGCCGCCCGTGTGCGCGCGTGCTCCAGTGTAGGCTCGCGACGGCTCCATCAACCGGTACGACCAGTCTGCGAATTAGTAGATTATTAGGATAGGATATAATATAATCAAATAACATATTTTAACTAATAATTACTAGTCCTCGGTTATAAATATAGACCTGCCCTCCTACATCTTATAGAGAAGCGGGCGCGGTCGGTAAGTAATTGTACAGGCTACCTAGTCTTAAGAGCATGTTAGACGCGCGGCGCGTTACAATTATTTGAATTAATGTTATTTTAAGTTTTCTTTTTCTACTTTTCATCAGTGTACATAGGTATATTATCAATGTATCGAAATTATTTATTAATTTTATTAGTTTAACATAGAACGTTCGCTACTACGGGAGCACCTTCACAGACACACCGAGGAGAGACGGTTCATGTTTTACGACCCTCCTGTCGAGTACGATAAATACGGCCCGAAGCGATACCAATATACGATATTTATCGATGCGTATGAAGGTTGGGATGTTCGCTTTTAACTTGTCGTCGAAAAAATTACGTTCATTAACTAATTACGGGAGAAAAATAACATTTAAACATGACCCTCGGTCGGTCCAGTTGACAATGTTGAAAATAAACTAACGTAGCTCCCGTAGCGTTCTATAAAATTTTATCAAATCTTTATCTTCACTAAGGTGCACTATAAGAGATTCAATGTACGAGTTTAATTGATGAATTCAATATAAATATTGTCTAGAAACGTATTTTTTTAAGATGCATGCTAGTGAAAAGTTTGAACCGTTCATACGAGAAAACGTCCAGCGACAGTGCGGCTCTCCTTACGGTATTGCCATGGCGCGTTCGAATTCACGTACCGATCTGTTACACAGCTCTATCTATCCTTTTCTCGCATTCCGCGCGCGCGCAGTCGCAGTAAGTAAACTGAACGTCGTGTGTATTACGCCGCCGCCGCCGTCGCCGCCGCAACCGCCGAGAGATCTGAAAAGAAAGAGTTTTTATTAAAAACAACAAAATAATTATCACGAAGAGAAAAATGGCAGACACAGCAGTAGCATCGGAGACACCCGCCCCGGCGACGCCTGCGAAGAAACCCAAGGCCACCGCTACCGGTGCTAAGAAGCCTAAAGCGAAGCCCACCCACCCGAAAACATCCGAGATGGTGAACAACGCGATCAAAGAGTTGAAGGAGCGCAGCGGATCGTCCCTCCAAGCGATCAAGAAGTACATCGCCGCTCAGTACAAGGTCGACGCGGAGAAATTGGCACCTTTCATAAGGAAGTACCTGAAGAGCGCTGTCGAATCCGGCGCACTGATCCAGACCAAGGGCAAGGGTGCATCGGGCTCGTTCAAATTGGAATCAAAATCGTCCGCTTCCAAGAAGCCCGCCGCGAGCAAAGCCGGCGCCGGTGCCAAAGGTGCCACCGCCGCATCCGCCAAGTCTAAGAAATCGACCGTCTCCGCTGCCGCCGGTAAGGCGAAGAAAGGTGCCGCCTCGAGCGCCGCTTCGTCACCTTCCAAGGCGAAACCGTCCGCCGCAACGAAGGACAAGAAAGCCGCCGCCGCCAAAAAGAAGCCGGCCGCCAAGAAACCGGCCGCAGCAGCCAAGGGTAAGGCCGCAGCGGCACCCAAAGCCAAGAAGAGCGCGAAACCACCAACGAAGAAACCTAAGGCTCCTAAACCTAAGAAGGCCGCCGCCACGCCCAAATCTAAGCCAGCAGCGAAGAAGGCATCCGCCGCGAAGAAGTAAACGCGCGCCGAGCCTACCTAGTAGCAACTTGTGTCGCCCGCCAGTGTTGTCGTCTCGAATGTGCACGGTGTGTGTGGGAGGTGTGTTTGTTGTTATAATGTCAAAGAAGATTCAAGATACCAAACGATCAAGACTAAGGGGGTGGTACAAAAACAACACTCACCTACTACTGACACCAATCACCGGAACGGCAGAGGCTGAGGCTGCGGTTGCAGCGAGCGTCGAATGTTCAAAAAGCCCTTTTCAGGGCTAACAATACTTTCAAACATGTGTGTGCGTGTTTATGCACATGGGTTTCTGTTCGAATGACGAGTCTCACATGCACATTCCCTCCTCCTTCCCTCCATAGCTATTATCCAACCTGCAAATATAGATAAAAATAACAACAATCATTACTCTACAACTACAACTCAATAAAAAATAATAATACAATAGATAGGACTGTGTATGTACGGACTTACTATGACCCGCCATATACTGACAATAGCATAACATAAGTGGACGGACTGATAGGATAGGACAAAATAGATAGATAGATAGATAGATAGATGGTCGGTAGGTAGGTACATACCAATTTTATTCGGTCGGTCGGTCGGTCCATCAATACATCCGTTTCGTTTTATTTACCGCACGCCGCCGCCGCACCGCACAATAATAACATTGGATCGTTTCTGTCACCTGAAATCGATCGATAGACACATTTTAAGAAATCACATTTTCTAACAGACTAATTCTTATCTCACCACCGACCGAATAATAATTATAATTTAACCGAATAGTAAAATTAATAATATAGGTTAATACGGTACTACTACAGCGAGCCCGCCACGACCGTACAAACAATAATAAATTACACACTCGCGGACACACACCTTTTCACTTCTTTCTTTATTATCTTCATAATCATTATAACTTAACTCGATTATGTACGTACGTACGATTTATTCATTAATTTAACACACACCACACGAAATTCATTCGTTACCGCCCGACTGCCCGACTTTTTCTTCATACCATTTGGCGCGCATTATTATTATGACAGCAGACAGTTTACCTTTTCTATTCGCAAACATTTTACTTATGGTCAATGAAATATAAATACATACAGCCAGAGAAAAGAATAGAAAAGGTAAAAAAAAAAATTTTTTTTTTTTCTGCCTCCTACGATCTCGTGCGTTGAGCCTGCAGCCTAGACCTATGAAAGTAAATTCGTAGATCTACAAATTTTACGCCTTGAAACAATGAGTTGAAAAAAAAACAACTGCTAAATACGTCTCTTTCTATCGATACAAGGTTTACCCGTAATGCAAAATTATTATTCATTTAAGTCACGAATGAGACGTGTAATATCGCTATCTCTTTCTTAACGCCAATACGTTCTCCCCACTATAACGTCTGCCTGCGCGAGTATATATAATGTCATAAATGAAGTTTTCCCGATAGTCTCTCTCTGCGCTAACGTAAGCGTGGTGTAAATTACTGTTGTTGTTGTCGTTTCATTCTACTCTTTAAACATGTCTGGACGCGGTAAAGGTGGCAAAGTGAAGGGAAAGGCAAAGTCACGGTCGAACCGTGCCGGTCTTCAATTCCCCGTCGGTCGTATCCACAGACTGTTGCGTAAGGGAAATTACGCTGAACGCGTCGGTGCCGGTGCACCGGTGTACCTCGCCGCGGTCATGGAGTACCTGGCCGCCGAAGTTCTCGAGTTGGCCGGCAACGCCGCTCGTGACAACAAGAAGACCAGAATCATCCCGAGACATCTTCAATTGGCCATACGCAACGACGAGGAGTTGAACAAACTACTCTCGGGTGTCACTATCGCCCAGGGTGGTGTGCTGCCCAACATCCAGGCGGTGCTCTTGCCGAAGAAGACCGAGAAGAAGGCATAAATCTCTTGCCTCCTGTCCGCTGCCGCTGTCGTTTAGAGCGACACGCGAAAGAACGTAAACACCGAATGTTGGAATCTATGTTGACAGCATCTGTGTGTTACGCTTCAAATAAAAAGGCCCTTTTCAGGGCCGCAATATGATTCTGATTATTTTTTATAAAATATTTCTTGACGATTGACGATCATACATTCGTTTTATACACGCATAATATAAAATCATACACAATACAATACAATAAATAATAATAATAAAATTGTACGTACATAATTATTAAAAGGAAGGCTGATTTATTAATGAATGATGAGTACATAATGAAATTAATAAAAAGAAAAGAGATTTCATTTTATGAGAGACGAATTGAAATTTTTCTTTATTTTTATGCGGTTCATCATTCTTAATAAAAAAATTTACATTCAAATATAGGACGCACTGACAGTTCTAGTGAAAAGAAGAAACTCCATTATTATTATTTATTTATGTACATACTCGCTTACACCGGTCTACATAATAATTATTATTTTAGATTGTACCTATTGTAAACAGTTTTCGAACGAAAGAGAGACAAAATTATCATTTTCTTCTCGCTCTACTAATTGCATTTCGACAAATGCAGCGAACGAGACATAACGATAGATGAGTGAGAGGTGAGATACGACGGGAATATACTATTGGTCGATAACACGCCGCGCATTAGTCACGATCGTATCGTTCAAGAATCGAGGTATACCCGTATTATACCCCCGTTATTACACATTCTCTCGCCGCTCTCGACTCGGCAGTACGCATTGGATACTACTACTATACTGTAATCTTCCGACATGCCGCCCAAGACGAGTGGTAAGGCCGCCAAGAAGTCTGGAAAGGCTCAAAAGAACATCTCCAAAACAGACAAGAAAAAGAAGAAGCACAAGAGGAAGGAGAGCTACGCCATCTACATCTACAAGGTGCTGAAGCAGGTCCACCCTGACACCGGTATCTCCAGTAAGGCGATGTCGATCATGAACTCTTTCGTGAACGACATCTTCGAGCGCATCGCCGCCGAAGCTTCCCGCCTGGCACACTACAACAAGCGATCCACCATCACATCCAGGGAGGTGCAGACATCTGTCAGGCTCCTTCTGCCCGGTGAACTCGCGAAGCACGCGGTCAGTGAAGGCACTAAGGCCGTCACTAAGTACACCAGCTCCAAGTGAATTGGGATACTCTCAAGTGTCTCGTCTCTCGCTCGTTCGCATCATGTGTGTGTGCGCGACAAGAAGGAGGACACTAAATCAAAAGGCCCTTTTCAGGGCCACAAAATGCATATCATAATATTTACGTTTCTATATTCGATGACGACCTCTTCATAAAGTAATACTACTCTAGATTAAGACTTCACACTACTACTGTTATATACATACGTACATATAATTAAAATAGTTAATAGACAGACTACATACATACTTAAATCTTATGTCAACTACTAGGTACATAATAATAAAATTTTAATGTAGGTTAAAATTGACACTAACAAACCCGAACCAGAGCGGGCGAACGAATCGCAGTCACTTAATAACTAGAATCGGGAAGAATACATACTATAAATTATATAAACATAATGAATTATTAAGATTTTTAATACTAGAAAAAAAAAAAATTCCGCCTCAGGTGGGATCCGAAATCTTAGATGAACCTAGCATGGTAATTGCTAAAAACAAAAATTTTAATAATGAATTATTGTACCTATGTATGAATTAAATAGATAAGATATAAAACAAAACACTAGATATAATAAAACGTCATTATCAATGTTAGGGTTTTTTTTTTTTTTTGTAAATACAACGAATTATTTTTTTTGGTTTGGTTATTGGGGTGGGGGGCATGATACGGACGCGTCTGGGTCTCTGTTAACGAACGAGCGAGCGAGAGAGACGTACGTACCCCTATACGAGAGACAGAGAAGGAAACGAATACGATCTCTCGACATCTATAAATACGACGGTGCGGCGTATACGCGGTTTTATTAGAGACCAGTAAGTCGGACGACGCACAGCTCGTTTCTTTTGTTGTTAAACTCTCAACGACTTGTCGTGTGAATAATAATAATGGCACGTACCAAGCAGACAGCCCGTAAATCCACCGGTGGCAAAGCCCCGAGGAAGCAGCTCGCCACGAAGGCGGCTCGTAAGAGTGCGCCCGCGACCGGCGGAGTGAAGAAACCTCATCGCTACAGGCCCGGTACCGTCGCCCTCCGTGAGATCCGTCGTTACCAGAAGAGTACCGAATTGTTGATCCGCAAACTGCCGTTCCAGCGTCTGGTCCGTGAGATCGCTCAGGATTTCAAGACCGATCTGCGTTTCCAGAGCTCCGCCGTTATGGCACTCCAGGAGGCCAGCGAGGCTTACCTGGTCGGTCTCTTCGAGGACACGAATCTGTGCGCCATCCACGCGAAACGCGTCACCATCATGCCCAAGGACATCCAGCTGGCGCGCAGGATCAGAGGAGAACGCGCTTAAGGAGTGTTCGTTTATTATCGTTAGCGGGACTAAGCTGTACTAAAGCGTAGTCTACGGCAACGTTATTAAACAAATAAAAAGGCCCTTTTCAGGGCCGCATATGATTCATGATGTGTGTCTGTTGAAACACAATATTTCTATCGATGAGACGACTTTATAATTTTATAACTAACTTGACTAGGTACCTATCTATCTAACAAAACTAAATAATTATTGAAGTAGTAAGTATGTACATACATACGTACATACATAATTAACTTAACATAGGTATATACTACTACATACCAGTCACTTACATACTTTCTCCGTTTAATATTAAGAGTGAATAATATATAAACCTAATTTAATAAGAGTACATAGAGAGAGAGAGAAAAACTGCCATTCGTGTGTCGCGCTTTTATAGTTCGCTAAGTCTTATGTAGGTATTATGGTACTTTTGGTTTGGCTACCTTAAAGATAAAAATGAATTCGAGAGAGACGGGTATATCAAAATCGTCCAATTAGAACTCTTTCATTTAACTCGTTACGTACCTACGTAGTACACCACCAAACACACCAGAAATATATTATTATAATATCATTTTAGGTTATCTATTCTAAGATAAATCATACTTATTTACATAAATTAGATCAAGTTTTATTAAAAAAACATTTTTTTTTTTTTCTTTCACAGACATGGTCTTTTATATACAAATGGATCATTCTCCGTCTCTATCGCACTCGACCGTACAAACGTTAGTGTGACCGAAAACTCGGCATCCTCCCCACTACGTTGCAACTCGACCCGCCGTCGCTATAAATACCGCGCTCTCGGCCATCCGTCGTCTCGCTCGCAGAGGTGGAGTGAAACGTATATCCGGTCTGATATACGAAGAGACGCGTGGTGTCCTGAAGGTGTTCCTCGAGAACGTGATCCGTGACGCCGTCACTTACACCGAGCACGCGAAGAGGAAGACCGTAACCGCTATGGACGTAGTCTACGCTCTGAAACGTCAAGGTCGCACCCTGTACGGTTTCGGTGGTTAAATCATCAATCACCGGCGGCGCGTTGTTGTCCACCCACCATTACTATTTGCTGGTTGGCTGCGGCGATCGCTACGATGACAAACACAAAAAGGCCCTTTTCAGGGCCGCACAAGTTTCGTTATACTGAATAACTGTTTCTATCGAAGACGTAATAAGCACACACACACACACACACACACACACACACATGTATACCATACTACAAAATTGAATCATTATTACTTCGTAACGTAACCCTATAGTTTATTACCGTATTTCTTAATAATTTTCTAATACAAGAGCAAGCAACCTTAAATAAATATACTTACATCGTTTGTAATCGATCGAATCCGCGAGGATATTAATACCTAAGTATTAAGTGTTTGGTTGATAATTGAACAGTGGAATGAATGAATGAATGGATGGATGGATGGATGGAATTAATGGAAAAAAAAATATATTAGGTAAATAAAATAATTGTCCACTTTGAAACTCTATAGAAAAATAGATATATTTTATAAAAATATAACATATTATGTACAATATCACTTAGTATAATAATGTTATAAAAAAAATATAATATATAGGTATAATTTTATGCCGCACCTGCACCTGTACGACCGGCGGGCGGGTGCTGCTGTGTGTGTGGTGCTCGGCTCAGCTCGGCTGGTGGCTGGTGGCTGGTGGCTGGTGGCTGGTGGCTGGCGGCGGCGGCGGCTGCTGCTGCTGCTGCTGCTGCTGCTGCTGCTGCTGCTGGTGCCCATGCCGGGGTGCCGCCTCCGCCGCCCGTGTGCGCGCGTGCTCCAGTGTAGGCTCGCGACGGCTCCATCAACCGGTACGACCAGTCTGCGAATTAGTAGATTATTAGGATAGGATATAATATAATCAAATAACATATTTTAACTAATAATTACTAGTCCTCGGTTATAAATATAGACCTGCCCTCCTACATCTTATAGAGAAGCGGGCGCGGTCGGTAAGTAATTGTACAGGCTACCTAGTCTTAAGAGCATGTTAGACGCGCGGCGCGTTACAATTATTTGAATTAATGTTATTTTAAGTTTTCTTTTTCTACTTTTCATCAGTGTACATAGGTATATTATCAATGTATCGAAATTATTTATTAATTTTATTAGTTTAACATAGAACGTTCGCTACTACGGGAGCACCTTCACAGACACACCGAGGAGAGACGGTTCATGTTTTACGACCCTCCTGTCGAGTACGATAAATACGGCCCGAAGCGATACCAATATACGATATTTATCGATGCGTATGAAGGTTGGGATGTTCGCTTTTAACTTGTCGTCGAAAAAATTACGTTCATTAACTAATTACGGGAGAAAAATAACATTTAAACATGACCCTCGGTCGGTCCAGTTGACAATGTTGAAAATAAACTAACGTAGCTCCCGTAGCGTTCTATAAAATTTTATCAAATCTTTATCTTCACTAAGGTGCACTATAAGAGATTCAATGTACGAGTTTAATTGATGAATTCAATATAAATATTGTCTAGAAACGTATTTTTTTAAGATGCATGCTAGTGAAAAGTTTGAACCGTTCATACGAGAAAACGTCCAGCGACAGTGCGGCTCTCCTTACGGTATTGCCATGGCGCGTTCGAATTCACGTACCGATCTGTTACACAGCTCTATCTATCCTTTTCTCGCATTCCGCGCGCGCGCAGTCGCAGTAAGTAAACTGAACGTCGTGTGTATTACGCCGCCGCCGCCGTCGCCGCCGCAACCGCCGAGAGATCTGAAAAGAAAGAGTTTTTATTAAAAACAACAAAATAATTATCACGAAGAGAAAAATGGCAGACACAGCAGTAGCATCGGAGACACCCGCCCCGGCGACGCCTGCGAAGAAACCCAAGGCCACCGCTACCGGTGCTAAGAAGCCTAAAGCGAAGCCCACCCACCCGAAAACATCCGAGATGGTGAACAACGCGATCAAAGAGTTGAAGGAGCGCAGCGGATCGTCCCTCCAAGCGATCAAGAAGTACATCGCCGCTCAGTACAAGGTCGACGCGGAGAAATTGGCACCTTTCATAAGGAAGTACCTGAAGAGCGCTGTCGAATCCGGCGCACTGATCCAGACCAAGGGCAAGGGTGCATCGGGCTCGTTCAAATTGGAATCAAAATCGTCCGCTTCCAAGAAGCCCGCCGCGAGCAAAGCCGGCGCCGGTGCCAAAGGTGCCACCGCCGCATCCGCCAAGTCTAAGAAATCGACCGTCTCCGCTGCCGCCGGTAAGGCGAAGAAAGGTGCCGCCTCGAGCGCCGCTTCGTCACCTTCCAAGGCGAAACCGTCCGCCGCAACGAAGGACAAGAAAGCCGCCGCCGCCAAAAAGAAGCCGGCCGCCAAGAAACCGGCCGCAGCAGCCAAGGGTAAGGCCGCAGCGGCACCCAAAGCCAAGAAGAGCGCGAAACCACCAACGAAGAAACCTAAGGCTCCTAAACCTAAGAAGGCCGCCGCCACGCCCAAATCTAAGCCAGCAGCGAAGAAGGCATCCGCCGCGAAGAAGTAAACGCGCGCCGAGCCTACCTAGTAGCAACTTGTGTCGCCCGCCAGTGTTGTCGTCTCGAATGTGCACGGTGTGTGTGGGAGGTGTGTTTGTTGTTATAATGTCAAAGAAGATTCAAGATACCAAACGATCAAGACTAAGGGGGTGGTACAAAAACAACACTCACCTACTACTGACACCAATCACCGGAACGGCAGAGGCTGAGGCTGCGGTTGCAGCGAGCGTCGAATGTTCAAAAAGCCCTTTTCAGGGCTAACAATACTTTCAAACATGTGTGTGCGTGTTTATGCACATGGGTTTCTGTTCGAATGACGAGTCTCACATGCACATTCCCTCCTCCTTCCCTCCATAGCTATTATCCAACCTGCAAATATAGATAAAAATAACAACAATCATTACTCTACAACTACAACTCAATAAAAAATAATAATACAATAGATAGGACTGTGTATGTACGGACTTACTATGACCCGCCATATACTGACAATAGCATAACATAAGTGGACGGACTGATAGGATAGGACAAAATAGATAGATAGATAGATAGATAGATGGTCGGTAGGTAGGTACATACCAATTTTATTCGGTCGGTCGGTCGGTCCATCAATACATCCGTTTCGTTTTATTTACCGCACGCCGCCGCCGCACCGCACAATAATAACATTGGATCGTTTCTGTCACCTGAAATCGATCGATAGACACATTTTAAGAAATCACATTTTCTAACAGACTAATTCTTATCTCACCACCGACCGAATAATAATTATAATTTAACCGAATAGTAAAATTAATAATATAGGTTAATACGGTACTACTACAGCGAGCCCGCCACGACCGTACAAACAATAATAAATTACACACTCGCGGACACACACCTTTTCACTTCTTTCTTTATTATCTTCATAATCATTATAACTTAACTCGATTATGTACGTACGTACGATTTATTCATTAATTTAACACACACCACACGAAATTCATTCGTTACCGCCCGACTGCCCGACTTTTTCTTCATACCATTTGGCGCGCATTATTATTATGACAGCAGACAGTTTACCTTTTCTATTCGCAAACATTTTACTTATGGTCAATGAAATATAAATACATACAGCCAGAGAAAAGAATAGAAAAGGTAAAAAAAAAAATTTTTTTTTTTTCTGCCTCCTACGATCTCGTGCGTTGAGCCTGCAGCCTAGACCTATGAAAGTAAATTCGTAGATCTACAAATTTTACGCCTTGAAACAATGAGTTGAAAAAAAAACAACTGCTAAATACGTCTCTTTCTATCGATACAAGGTTTACCCGTAATGCAAAATTATTATTCATTTAAGTCACGAATGAGACGTGTAATATCGCTATCTCTTTCTTAACGCCAATACGTTCTCCCCACTATAACGTCTGCCTGCGCGAGTATATATAATGTCATAAATGAAGTTTTCCCGATAGTCTCTCTCTGCGCTAACGTAAGCGTGGTGTAAATTACTGTTGTTGTTGTCGTTTCATTCTACTCTTTAAACATGTCTGGACGCGGTAAAGGTGGCAAAGTGAAGGGAAAGGCAAAGTCACGGTCGAACCGTGCCGGTCTTCAATTCCCCGTCGGTCGTATCCACAGACTGTTGCGTAAGGGAAATTACGCTGAACGCGTCGGTGCCGGTGCACCGGTGTACCTCGCCGCGGTCATGGAGTACCTGGCCGCCGAAGTTCTCGAGTTGGCCGGCAACGCCGCTCGTGACAACAAGAAG
Source organism: Anania fuscalis (assembly GCA_950371115.1). Taxonomy (NCBI): domain Eukaryota; kingdom Metazoa; phylum Arthropoda; class Insecta; order Lepidoptera; family Crambidae; genus Anania; species Anania fuscalis. Next base: position 5,247,175 of record OX493352.1, read on the forward strand.
ACCAGAATCATCCCGAGACATCTTCAATTGGCCATACGCAACGACGAGGAGTTGAACAAACTACTCTCGGGTGTCACTATCGCCCAGGGTGGTGTGCTGCCCAACATCCAGGCGGTGCTCTTGCCGAAGAAGACCGAGAAGAAGGCATAAATCTCTTGCCTCCTGTCCGCTGCCGCTGTCGTTTAGAGCGACACGCGAAAGAACGTAAACACCGAATGTTGGAATCTATGTTGACAGCATCTGTGTGTTACGCTTCAAATAAAAAGGCCCTTTTCAGGGCCGCAATATGATTCTGATTATTTTTTATAAAATATTTCTTGACGATTGACGATCATACATTCGTTTTATACACGCATAATATAAAATCATACACAATACAATACAATAAATAATAATAATAAAATTGTACGTACATAATTATTAAAAGGAAGGCTGATTTATTAATGAATGATGAGTACATAATGAAATTAATAAAAAGAAAAGAGATTTCATTTTATGAGAGACGAATTGAAATTTTTCTTTATTTTTATGCGGTTCATCATTCTTAATAAAAAAATTTACATTCAAATATAGGACGCACTGACAGTTCTAGTGAAAAGAAGAAACTCCATTATTATTATTTATTTATGTACATACTCGCTTACACCGGTCTACATAATAATTATTATTTTAGATTGTACCTATTGTAAACAGTTTTCGAACGAAAGAGAGACAAAATTATCATTTTCTTCTCGCTCTACTAATTGCATTTCGACAAATGCAGCGAACGAGACATAACGATAGATGAGTGAGAGGTGAGATACGACGGGAATATACTATTGGTCGATAACACGCCGCGCATTAGTCACGATCGTATCGTTCAAGAATCGAGGTATACCCGTATTATACCCCCGTTATTACACATTCTCTCGCCGCTCTCGACTCGGCAGTACGCATTGGATACTACTACTATACTGTAATCTTCCGACATGCCGCCCAAGACGAGTGGTAAGGCCGCCAAGAAGTCTGGAAAGGCTCAAAAGAACATCTCCAAAACAGACAAGAAAAAGAAGAAGCACAAGAGGAAGGAGAGCTACGCCATCTACATCTACAAGGTGCTGAAGCAGGTCCACCCTGACACCGGTATCTCCAGTAAGGCGATGTCGATCATGAACTCTTTCGTGAACGACATCTTCGAGCGCATCGCCGCCGAAGCTTCCCGCCTGGCACACTACAACAAGCGATCCACCATCACATCCAGGGAGGTGCAGACATCTGTCAGGCTCCTTCTGCCCGGTGAACTCGCGAAGCACGCGGTCAGTGAAGGCACTAAGGCCGTCACTAAGTACACCAGCTCCAAGTGAATTGGGATACTCTCAAGTGTCTCGTCTCTCGCTCGTTCGCATCATGTGTGTGTGCGCGACAAGAAGGAGGACACTAAATCAAAAGGCCCTTTTCAGGGCCACAAAATGCATATCATAATATTTACGTTTCTATATTCGATGACGACCTCTTCATAAAGTAATACTACTCTAGATTAAGACTTCACACTACTACTGTTATATACATACGTACATATAATTAAAATAGTTAATAGACAGACTACATACATACTTAAATCTTATGTCAACTACTAGGTACATAATAATAAAATTTTAATGTAGGTTAAAATTGACACTAACAAACCCGAACCAGAGCGGGCGAACGAATCGCAGTCACTTAATAACTAGAATCGGGAAGAATACATACTATAAATTATATAAACATAATGAATTATTAAGATTTTTAATACTAGAAAAAAAAAAAATTCCGCCTCAGGTGGGATCCGAAATCTTAGATGAACCTAGCATGGTAATTGCTAAAAACAAAAATTTTAATAATGAATTATTGTACCTATGTATGAATTAAATAGATAAGATATAAAACAAAACACTAGATATAATAAAACGTCATTATCAATGTTAGGGTTTTTTTTTTTTTTTGTAAATACAACGAATTATTTTTTTTGGTTTGGTTATTGGGGTGGGGGGCATGATACGGACGCGTCTGGGTCTCTGTTAACGAACGAGCGAGCGAGAGAGACGTACGTACCCCTATACGAGAGACAGAGAAGGAAACGAATACGATCTCTCGACATCTATAAATACGACGGTGCGGCGTATACGCGGTTTTATTAGAGACCAGTAAGTCGGACGACGCACAGCTCGTTTCTTTTGTTGTTAAACTCTCAACGACTTGTCGTGTGAATAATAATAATGGCACGTACCAAGCAGACAGCCCGTAAATCCACCGGTGGCAAAGCCCCGAGGAAGCAGCTCGCCACGAAGGCGGCTCGTAAGAGTGCGCCCGCGACCGGCGGAGTGAAGAAACCTCATCGCTACAGGCCCGGTACCGTCGCCCTCCGTGAGATCCGTCGTTACCAGAAGAGTACCGAATTGTTGATCCGCAAACTGCCGTTCCAGCGTCTGGTCCGTGAGATCGCTCAGGATTTCAAGACCGATCTGCGTTTCCAGAGCTCCGCCGTTATGGCACTCCAGGAGGCCAGCGAGGCTTACCTGGTCGGTCTCTTCGAGGACACGAATCTGTGCGCCATCCACGCGAAACGCGTCACCATCATGCCCAAGGACATCCAGCTGGCGCGCAGGATCAGAGGAGAACGCGCTTAAGGAGTGTTCGTTTATTATCGTTAGCGGGACTAAGCTGTACTAAAGCGTAGTCTACGGCAACGTTATTAAACAAATAAAAAGGCCCTTTTCAGGGCCGCATATGATTCATGATGTGTGTCTGTTGAAACACAATATTTCTATCGATGAGACGACTTTATAATTTTATAACTAACTTGACTAGGTACCTATCTATCTAACAAAACTAAATAATTATTGAAGTAGTAAGTATGTACATACATACGTACATACATAATTAACTTAACATAGGTATATACTACTACATACCAGTCACTTACATACTTTCTCCGTTTAATATTAAGAGTGAATAATATATAAACCTAATTTAATAAGAGTACATAGAGAGAGAGAGAAAAACTGCCATTCGTGTGTCGCGCTTTTATAGTTCGCTAAGTCTTATGTAGGTATTATGGTACTTTTGGTTTGGCTACCTTAAAGATAAAAATGAATTCGAGAGAGACGGGTATATCAAAATCGTCCAATTAGAACTCTTTCATTTAACTCGTTACGTACCTACGTAGTACACCACCAAACACACCAGAAATATATTATTATAATATCATTTTAGGTTATCTATTCTAAGATAAATCATACTTATTTACATAAATTAGATCAAGTTTTATTAAAAAAACATTTTTTTTTTTTTCTTTCACAGACATGGTCTTTTATATACAAATGGATCATTCTCCGTCTCTATCGCACTCGACCGTACAAACGTTAGTGTGACCGAAAACTCGGCATCCTCCCCACTACGTTGCAACTCGACCCGCCGTCGCTATAAATACCGCGCTCTCGGCATTTTCGTGAAGAGTCCCGCGTTCGCGCTGTACATACGCTGTCGTTCTCCGTGTTCTAAAGAAACTACTTCATCAAGATGACCGGTCGCGGTAAGGGAGGAAAGGGATTGGGAAAAGGAGGCGCCAAGCGTCACAGGAAGGTACTCCGTGATAACATCCAGGGTATCACGAAACCGGCCATCCGTCGTCTCGCTCGCAGAGGTGGAGTGAAACGTATATCCGGTCTGATATACGAAGAGACGCGTGGTGTCCTGAAGGTGTTCCTCGAGAACGTGATCCGTGACGCCGTCACTTACACCGAGCACGCGAAGAGGAAGACCGTAACCGCTATGGACGTAGTCTACGCTCTGAAACGTCAAGGTCGCACCCTGTACGGTTTCGGTGGTTAAATCGTCAATCACCGGCGGCGCGTTGTTGTCCACCCACCATTACTATTTGCTGGTTGGCTGCGGCGATCGCTACGATGACAAACACAAAAAGGCCCTTTTCAGGGCCGCACAAGTTTCGTTATACTGAATAACTGTTTCTATCGAAGACGTAATAAGCACACACACACACACACACACACACACACACACACACACACACACACACATGTATACCATACTACAAAATTGAATCATTATTACTTCGTAACGTAACCCTATAGTTTATTACCGTATTTCTTAATAATTTTCTAATACAAGAGCAAGCAACCTTAAATAAATATACTTACATCGTTTGTAATCGATCGAATCCGCGAGGATATTAATACCTAAGTATTAAGTGTTTGGTTGATAATTGAACAGTGGAATGAATGAATGAATGGATGGATGGATGGATGGAATTAATGGAAAAAAAAATATATTAGGTAAATAAAATAATTGTCCACTTTGAAACTCTATAGAAAAATAGATATATTTTATAAAAATATAACATATTATGTACAATATCACTTAGTATAATAATGTTATAAAAAAAATATAATATATAGGTATAATTTTATGCCGCACCTGCACCTGTACGACCGGCGGGCGGGTGCTGCTGTGTGTGTGGTGCTCGGCTCAGCTCGGCTGGTGGCTGGTGGCTGGTGGCTGGTGGCTGGTGGCTGGCGGCGGCGGCGGCTGCTGCTGCTGCTGCTGCTGCTGCTGCTGCTGCTGCTGGTGCCCATGCCGGGGTGCCGCCTCCGCCGCCCGTGTGCGCGCGTGCTCCAGTGTAGGCTCGCGACGGCTCCATCAACCGGTACGACCAGTCTGCGAATTAGTAGATTATTAGGATAGGATATAATATAATCAAATAACATATTTTAACTAATAATTACTAGTCCTCGGTTATAAATATAGACCTGCCCTCCTACATCTTATAGAGAAGCGGGCGCGGTCGGTAAGTAATTGTACAGGCTACCTAGTCTTAAGAGCATGTTAGACGCGCGGCGCGTTACAATTATTTGAATTAATGTTATTTTAAGTTTTCTTTTTCTACTTTTCATCAGTGTACATAGGTATATTATCAATGTATCGAAATTATTTATTAATTTTATTAGTTTAACATAGAACGTTCGCTACTACGGGAGCACCTTCACAGACACACCGAGGAGAGACGGTTCATGTTTTACGACCCTCCTGTCGAGTACGATAAATACGGCCCGAAGCGATACCAATATACGATATTTATCGATGCGTATGAAGGTTGGGATGTTCGCTTTTAACTTGTCGTCGAAAAAATTACGTTCATTAACTAATTACGGGAGAAAAATAACATTTAAACATGACCCTCGGTCGGTCCAGTTGACAATGTTGAAAATAAACTAACGTAGCTCCCGTAGCGTTCTATAAAATTTTATCAAATCTTTATCTTCACTAAGGTGCACTATAAGAGATTCAATGTACGAGTTTAATTGATGAATTCAATATAAATATTGTCTAGAAACGTATTTTTTTAAGATGCATGCTAGTGAAAAGTTTGAACCGTTCATACGAGAAAACGTCCAGCGACAGTGCGGCTCTCCTTACGGTATTGCCATGGCGCGTTCGAATTCACGTACCGATCTGTTACACAGCTCTATCTATCCTTTTCTCGCATTCCGCGCGCGCGCAGTCGCAGTAAGTAAACTGAACGTCGTGTGTATTACGCCGCCGCCGCCGTCGCCGCCGCAACCGCCGAGAGATCTGAAAAGAAAGAGTTTTTATTAAAAACAACAAAATAATTATCACGAAGAGAAAAATGGCAGACACAGCAGTAGCATCGGAGACACCCGCCCCGGCGACGCCTGCGAAGAAACCCAAGGCCACCGCTACCGGTGCTAAGAAGCCTAAAGCGAAGCCCACCCACCCGAAAACATCCGAGATGGTGAACAACGCGATCAAAGAGTTGAAGGAGCGCAGCGGATCGTCCCTCCAAGCGATCAAGAAGTACATCGCCGCTCAGTACAAGGTCGACGCGGAGAAATTGGCACCTTTCATAAGGAAGTACCTGAAGAGCGCTGTCGAATCCGGCGCACTGATCCAGACCAAGGGCAAGGGTGCATCGGGCTCGTTCAAATTGGAATCAAAATCGTCCGCTTCCAAGAAGCCCGCCGCGAGCAAAGCCGGCGCCGGTGCCAAAGGTGCCACCGCCGCATCCGCCAAGTCTAAGAAATCGACCGTCTCCGCTGCCGCCGGTAAGGCGAAGAAAGGTGCCGCCTCGAGCGCCGCTTCGTCACCTTCCAAGGCGAAACCGTCCGCCGCAACGAAGGACAAGAAAGCCGCCGCCGCCAAAAAGAAGCCGGCCGCCAAGAAACCGGCCGCAGCAGCCAAGGGTAAGGCCGCAGCGGCACCCAAAGCCAAGAAGAGCGCGAAACCACCAACGAAGAAACCTAAGGCTCCTAAACCTAAGAAGGCCGCCGCCACGCCCAAATCTAAGCCAGCAGCGAAGAAGGCATCCGCCGCGAAGAAGTAAACGCGCGCCGAGCCTACCTAGTAGCAACTTGTGTCGCCCGCCAGTGTTGTCGTCTCGAATGTGCACGGTGTGTGTGGGAGGTGTGTTTGTTGTTATAATGTCAAAGAAGATTCAAGATACCAAACGATCAAGACTAAGGGGGTGGTACAAAAACAACACTCACCTACTACTGACACCAATCACCGGAACGGCAGAGGCTGAGGCTGCGGTTGCAGCGAGCGTCGAATGTTCAAAAAGCCCTTTTCAGGGCTAACAATACTTTCAAACATGTGTGTGCGTGTTTATGCACATGGGTTTCTGTTCGAATGACGAGTCTCACATGCACATTCCCTCCTCCTTCCCTCCATAGCTATTATCCAACCTGCAAATATAGATAAAAATAACAACAATCATTACTCTACAACTACAACTCAATAAAAAATAATAATACAATAGATAGGACTGTGTATGTACGGACTTACTATGACCCGCCATATACTGACAATAGCATAACATAAGTGGACGGACTGATAGGATAGGACAAAATAGATAGATAGATAGATAGATAGATGGTCGGTAGGTAGGTACATACCAATTTTATTCGGTCGGTCGGTCGGTCCATCAATACATCCGTTTCGTTTTATTTACCGCACGCCGCCGCCGCACCGCACAATAATAACATTGGATCGTTTCTGTCACCTGAAATCGATCGATAGACACATTTTAAGAAATCACATTTTCTAACAGACTAATTCTTATCTCACCACCGACCGAATAATAATTATAATTTAACCGAATAGTAAAATTAATAATATAGGTTAATACGGTACTACTACAGCGAGCCCGCCACGACCGTACAAACAATAATAAATTACACACTCGCGGACACACACCTTTTCACTTCTTTCTTTATTATCTTCATAATCATTATAACTTAACTCGATTATGTACGTACGTACGATTTATTCATTAATTTAACACACACCACACGAAATTCATTCGTTACCGCCCGACTGCCCGACTTTTTCTTCATACCATTTGGCGCGCATTATTATTATGACAGCAGACAGTTTACCTTTTCTATTCGCAAACATTTTACTTATGGTCAATGAAATATAAATACATACAGCCAGAGAAAAGAATAGAAAAGGTAAAAAAAAAAATTTTTTTTTTTTCTGCCTCCTACGATCTCGTGCGTTGAGCCTGCAGCCTAGACCTATGAAAGTAAATTCGTAGATCTACAAATTTTACGCCTTGAAACAATGAGTTGAAAAAAAAACAACTGCTAAATACGTCTCTTTCTATCGATACAAGGTTTACCCGTAATGCAAAATTATTATTCATTTAAGTCACGAATGAGACGTGTAATATCGCTATCTCTTTCTTAACGCCAATACGTTCTCCCCACTATAACGTCTGCCTGCGCGAGTATATATAATGTCATAAATGAAGTTTTCCCGATAGTCTCTCTCTGCGCTAACGTAAGCGTGGTGTAAATTACTGTTGTTGTTGTCGTTTCATTCTACTCTTTAAACATGTCTGGACGCGGTAAAGGTGGCAAAGTGAAGGGAAAGGCAAAGTCACGGTCGAACCGTGCCGGTCTTCAATTCCCCGTCGGTCGTATCCACAGACTGTTGCGTAAGGGAAATTACGCTGAACGCGTCGGTGCCGGTGCACCGGTGTACCTCGCCGCGGTCATGGAGTACCTGGCCGCCGAAGTTCTCGAGTTGGCCGGCAACGCCGCTCGTGACAACAAGAAGACCAGAATCATCCCGAGACATCTTCAATTGGCCATACGCAACGACGAGGAGTTGAACAAACTACTCTCGGGTGTCACTATCGCCCAGGGTGGTGTGCTGCCCAACATCCAGGCGGTGCTCTTGCCGAAGAAGACCGAGAAGAAGGCATAAATCTCTTGCCTCCTGTCCGCTGCCGCTGTCGTTTAGAGCGACACGCGAAAGAACGTAAACACCGAATGTTGGAATCTATGTTGACAGCATCTGTGTGTTACGCTTCAAATAAAAAGGCCCTTTTCAGGGCCGCAATATGATTCTGATTATTTTTTATAAAATATTTCTTGACGATTGACGATCATACATTCGTTTTATACACGCATAATATAAAATCATACACAATACAATACAATAAATAATAATAATAAAATTGTACGTACATAATTATTAAAAGGAAGGCTGATTTATTAATGAATGATGAGTACATAATGAAATTAATAAAAAGAAAAGAGATTTCATTTTATGAGAGACGAATTGAAATTTTTCTTTATTTTTATGCGGTTCATCATTCTTAATAAAAAAATTTACATTCAAATATAGGACGCACTGACAGTTCTAGTGAAAAGAAGAAACTCCATTATTATTATTTATTTATGTACATACTCGCTTACACCGGTCTACATAATAATTATTATTTTAGATTGTACCTATTGTAAACAGTTTTCGAACGAAAGAGAGACAAAATTATCATTTTCTTCTCGCTCTACTAATTGCATTTCGACAAATGCAGCGAACGAGACATAACGATAGATGAGTGAGAGGTGAGATACGACGGGAATATACTATTGGTCGATAACACGCCGCGCATTAGTCACGATCGTATCGTTCAAGAATCGAGGTATACCCGTATTATACCCCCGTTATTACACATTCTCTCGCCGCTCTCGACTCGGCAGTACGCATTGGATACTACTACTATACTGTAATCTTCCGACATGCCGCCCAAGACGAGTGGTAAGGCCGCCAAGAAGTCTGGAAAGGCTCAAAAGAACATCTCCAAAACAGACAAGAAAAAGAAGAAGCACAAGAGGAAGGAGAGCTACGCCATCTACATCTACAAGGTGCTGAAGCAGGTCCACCCTGACACCGGTATCTCCAGTAAGGCGATGTCGATCATGAACTCTTTCGTGAACGACATCTTCGAGCGCATCGCCGCCGAAGCTTCCCGCCTGGCACACTACAACAAGCGATCCACCATCACATCCAGGGAGGTGCAGACATCTGTCAGGCTCCTTCTGCCCGGTGAACTCGCGAAGCACGCGGTCAGTGAAGGCACTAAGGCCGTCACTAAGTACACCAGCTCCAAGTGAATTGGGATACTCTCAAGTGTCTCGTCTCTCGCTCGTTCGCATCATGTGTGTGTGCGCGACAAGAAGGAGGACACTAAATCAAAAGGCCCTTTTCAGGGCCACAAAATGCATATCATAATATTTACGTTTCTATATTCGATGACGACCTCTTCATAAAGTAATACTACTCTAGATTAAGACTTCACACTACTACTGTTATATACATACGTACATATAATTAAAATAGTTAATAGACAGACTACATACATACTTAAATCTTATGTCAACTACTAGGTACATAATAATAAAATTTTAATGTAGGTTAAAATTGACACTAACAAACCCGAACCAGAGCGGGCGAACGAATCGCAGTCACTTAATAACTAGAATCGGGAAGAATACATACTATAAATTATATAAACATAATGAATTATTAAGATTTTTAATACTAGAAAAAAAAAAAATTCCGCCTCAGGTGGGATCCGAAATCTTAGATGAACCTAGCATGGTAATTGCTAAAAACAAAAATTTTAATAATGAATTATTGTACCTATGTATGAATTAAATAGATAAGATATAAAACAAAACACTAGATATAATAAAACGTCATTATCAATGTTAGGGTTTTTTTTTTTTTTTGTAAATACAACGAATTATTTTTTTTGGTTTGGTTATTGGGGTGGGGGGCATGATACGGACGCGTCTGGGTCTCTGTTAACGAACGAGCGAGCGAGAGAGACGTACGTACCCCTATACGAGAGACAGAGAAGGAAACGAATACGATCTCTCGACATCTATAAATACGACGGTGCGGCGTATACGCGGTTTTATTAGAGACCAGTAAGTCGGACGACGCACAGCTCGTTTCTTTTGTTGTTAAACTCTCAACGACTTGTCGTGTGAATAATAATAATGGCACGTACCAAGCAGACAGCCCGTAAATCCACCGGTGGCAAAGCCCCGAGGAAGCAGCTCGCCACGAAGGCGGCTCGTAAGAGTGCGCCCGCGACCGGCGGAGTGAAGAAACCTCATCGCTACAGGCCCGGTACCGTCGCCCTCCGTGAGATCCGTCGTTACCAGAAGAGTACCGAATTGTTGATCCGCAAACTGCCGTTCCAGCGTCTGGTCCGTGAGATCGCTCAGGATTTCAAGACCGATCTGCGTTTCCAGAGCTCCGCCGTTATGGCACTCCAGGAGGCCAGCGAGGCTTACCTGGTCGGTCTCTTCGAGGACACGAATCTGTGCGCCATCCACGCGAAACGCGTCACCATCATGCCCAAGGACATCCAGCTGGCGCGCAGGATCAGAGGAGAACGCGCTTAAGGAGTGTTCGTTTATTATCGTTAGCGGGACTAAGCTGTACTAAAGCGTAGTCTACGGCAACGTTATTAAACAAATAAAAAGGCCCTTTTCAGGGCCGCATATGATTCATGATGTGTGTCTGTTGAAACACAATATTTCTATCGATGAGACGACTTTATAATTTTATAACTAACTTGACTAGGTACCTATCTATCTAACAAAACTAAATAATTATTGAAGTAGTAAGTATGTACATACATACGTACATACATAATTAACTTAACATAGGTATATACTACTACATACCAGTCACTTACATACTTTCTCCGTTTAATATTAAGAGTGAATAATATATAAACCTAATTTAATAAGAGTACATAGAGAGAGAGAGAAAAACTGCCATTCGTGTGTCGCGCTTTTATAGTTCGCTAAGTCTTATGTAGGTATTATGGTACTTTTGGTTTGGCTACCTTAAAGATAAAAATGAATTCGAGAGAGACGGGTATATCAAAATCGTCCAATTAGAACTCTTTCATTTAACTCGTTACGTACCTACGTAGTACACCACCAAACACACCAGAAATATATTATTATAATATCATTTTAGGTTATCTATTCTAAGATAAATCATACTTATTTACATAAATTAGATCAAGTTTTATTAAAAAAACATTTTTTTTTTTTTCTTTCACAGACATGGTCTTTTATATACAAATGGATCATTCTCCGTCTCTATCGCACTCGACCGTACAAACGTTAGTGTGACCGAAAACTCGGCATCCTCCCCACTACGTTGCAACTCGACCCGCCGTCGCTATAAATACCGCGCTCTCGGCATTTTCGTGAAGAGTCCCGCGTTCGCGCTGTACATACGCTGTCGTTCTCCGTGTTCTAAAGAAACTACTTCATCAAGATGACCGGTCGCGGTAAGGGAGGAAAGGGATTGGGAAAAGGAGGCGCCAAGCGTCACAGGAAGGTACTCCGTGATAACATCCAGGGTATCACGAAACCGGCCATCCGTCGTCTCGCTCGCAGAGGTGGAGTGAAACGTATATCCGGTCTGATATACGAAGAGACGCGTGGTGTCCTGAAGGTGTTCCTCGAGAACGTGATCCGTGACGCCGTCACTTACACCGAGCACGCGAAGAGGAAGACCGTAACCGCTATGGACGTAGTCTACGCTCTGAAACGTCAAGGTCGCACCCTGTACGGTTTCGGTGGTTAAATCATCAATCACCGGCGGCGCGTTGTTGTCCACCCACCATTACTATTTGCTGGTTGGCTGCGGCGATCGCTACGATGACAAACACAAAAAGGCCCTTTTCAGGGCCGCACAAGTTTCGTTATACTGAATAACTGTTTCTATCGAAGACGTAATAAGCACACACACACACACACACACACACACACACACACACACACACACACACATGTATACCATACTACAAAATTGAATCATTATTACTTCGTAACGTAACCCTATAGTTTATTACCGTATTTCTTAATAATTTTCTAATACAAGAGCAAGCAACCTTAAATAAATATACTTACATCGTTTGTAATCGATCGAATCCGCGAGGATATTAATACCTAAGTATTAAGTGTTTGGTTGATAATTGAACAGTGGAATGAATGAATGAATGGATGGATGGATGGATGGAATTAATGGAAAAAAAAATATATTAGGTAAATAAAATAATTGTCCACTTTGAAACTCTATAGAAAAATAGATATATTTTATAAAAATATAACATATTATGTACAATATCACTTAGTATAATAATGTTATAAAAAAAATATAATATATAGGTATAATTTTATGCCGCACCTGCACCTGTACGACCGGCGGGCGGGTGCTGCTGTGTGTGTGGTGCTCGGCTCAGCTCGGCTGGTGGCTGGTGGCTGGTGGCTGGTGGCTGGTGGCTGGCGGCGGCGGCGGCTGCTGCTGCTGCTGCTGCTGCTGCTGCTGCTGCTGCTGCTGCTGGTGCCCATGCCGGGGTGCCGCCTCCGCCGCCCGTGTGCGCGCGTGCTCCAGTGTAGGCTCGCGACGGCTCCATCAACCGGTACGACCAGTCTGCGAATTAGTAGATTATTAGGATAGGATATAATATAATCAAATAACATATTTTAACTAATAATTACTAGTCCTCGGTTATAAATATAGACCTGCCCTCCTACATCTTATAGAGAAGCGGGCGCGGTCGGTAAGTAATTGTACAGGCTACCTAGTCTTAAGAGCATGTTAGACGCGCGGCGCGTTACAATTATTTGAATTAATGTTATTTTAAGTTTTCTTTTTCTACTTTTCATCAGTGTACATAGGTATATTATCAATGTATCGAAATTATTTATTAATTTTATTAGTTTAACATAGAACGTTCGCTACTACGGGAGCACCTTCACAGACACACCGAGGAGAGACGGTTCATGTTTTACGACCCTCCTGTCGAGTACGATAAATACGGCCCGAAGCGATACCAATATACGATATTTATCGATGCGTATGAAGGTTGGGATGTTCGCTTTTAACTTGTCGTCGAAAAAATTACGTTCATTAACTAATTACGGGAGAAAAATAACATTTAAACATGACCCTCGGTCGGTCCAGTTGACAATGTTGAAAATAAACTAACGTAGCTCCCGTAGCGTTCTATAAAATTTTATCAAATCTTTATCTTCACTAAGGTGCACTATAAGAGATTCAATGTACGAGTTTAATTGATGAATTCAATATAAATATTGTCTAGAAACGTATTTTTTTAAGATGCATGCTAGTGAAAAGTTTGAACCGTTCATACGAGAAAACGTCCAGCGACAGTGCGGCTCTCCTTACGGTATTGCCATGGCGCGTTCGAATTCACGTACCGATCTGTTACACAGCTCTATCTATCCTTTTCTCGCATTCCGCGCGCGCGCAGTCGCAGTAAGTAAACTGAACGTCGTGTGTATTACGCCGCCGCCGCCGTCGCCGCCGCAACCGCCGAGAGATCTGAAAAGAAAGAGTTTTTATTAAAAACAACAAAATAATTATCACGAAGAGAAAAATGGCAGACACAGCAGTAGCATCGGAGACACCCGCCCCGGCGACGCCTGCGAAGAAACCCAAGGCCACCGCTACCGGTGCTAAGAAGCCTAAAGCGAAGCCCACCCACCCGAAAACATCCGAGATGGTGAACAACGCGATCAAAGAGTTGAAGGAGCGCAGCGGATCGTCCCTCCAAGCGATCAAGAAGTACATCGCCGCTCAGTACAAGGTCGACGCGGAGAAATTGGCACCTTTCATAAGGAAGTACCTGAAGAGCGCTGTCGAATCCGGCGCACTGATCCAGACCAAGGGCAAGGGTGCATCGGGCTCGTTCAAATTGGAATCAAAATCGTCCGCTTCCAAGAAGCCCGCCGCGAGCAAAGCCGGCGCCGGTGCCAAAGGTGCCACCGCCGCATCCGCCAAGTCTAAGAAATCGACCGTCTCCGCTGCCGCCGGTAAGGCGAAGAAAGGTGCCGCCTCGAGCGCCGCTTCGTCACCTTCCAAGGCGAAACCGTCCGCCGCAACGAAGGACAAGAAAGCCGCCGCCGCCAAAAAGAAGCCGGCCGCCAAGAAACCGGCCGCAGCAGCCAAGGGTAAGGCCGCAGCGGCACCCAAAGCCAAGAAGAGCGCGAAACCACCAACGAAGAAACCTAAGGCTCCTAAACCTAAGAAGGCCGCCGCCACGCCCAAATCTAAGCCAGCAGCGAAGAAGGCATCCGCCGCGAAGAAGTAAACGCGCGCCGAGCCTACCTAGTAGCAACTTGTGTCGCCCGCCAGTGTTGTCGTCTCGAATGTGCACGGTGTGTGTGGGAGGTGTGTTTGTTGTTATAATGTCAAAGAAGATTCAAGATACCAAACGATCAAGACTAAGGGGGTGGTACAAAAACAACACTCACCTACTACTGACACCAATCACCGGAACGGCAGAGGCTGAGGCTGCGGTTGCAGCGAGCGTCGAATGTTCAAAAAGCCCTTTTCAGGGCTAACAATACTTTCAAACATGTGTGTGCGTGTTTATGCACATGGGTTTCTGTTCGAATGACGAGTCTCACATGCACATTCCCTCCTCCTTCCCTCCATAGCTATTATCCAACCTGCAAATATAGATAAAAATAACAACAATCATTACTCTACAACTACAACTCAATAAAAAATAATAATACAATAGATAGGACTGTGTATGTACGGACTTACTATGACCCGCCATATACTGACAATAGCATAACATAAGTGGACGGACTGATAGGATAGGACAAAATAGATAGATAGATAGATAGATAGATGGTCGGTAGGTAGGTACATACCAATTTTATTCGGTCGGTCGGTCGGTCCATCAATACATCCGTTTCGTTTTATTTACCGCACGCCGCCGCCGCACCGCACAATAATAACATTGGATCGTTTCTGTCACCTGAAATCGATCGATAGACACATTTTAAGAAATCACATTTTCTAACAGACTAATTCTTATCTCACCACCGACCGAATAATAATTATAATTTAACCGAATAGTAAAATTAATAATATAGGTTAATACGGTACTACTACAGCGAGCCCGCCACGACCGTACAAACAATAATAAATTACACACTCGCGGACACACACCTTTTCACTTCTTTCTTTATTATCTTCATAATCATTATAACTTAACTCGATTATGTACGTACGTACGATTTATTCATTAATTTAACACACACCACACGAAATTCATTCGTTACCGCCCGACTGCCCGACTTTTTCTTCATACCATTTGGCGCGCATTATTATTATGACAGCAGACAGTTTACCTTTTCTATTCGCAAACATTTTACTTATGGTCAATGAAATATAAATACATACAGCCAGAGAAAAGAATAGAAAAGGTAAAAAAAAAAATTTTTTTTTTTTCTGCCTCCTACGATCTCGTGCGTTGAGCCTGCAGCCTAGACCTATGAAAGTAAATTCGTAGATCTACAAATTTTACGCCTTGAAACAATGAGTTGAAAAAAAAACAACTGCTAAATACGTCTCTTTCTATCGATACAAGGTTTACCCGTAATGCAAAATTATTATTCATTTAAGTCACGAATGAGACGTGTAATATCGCTATCTCTTTCTTAACGCCAATACGTTCTCCCCACTATAACGTCTGCCTGCGCGAGTATATATAATGTCATAAATGAAGTTTTCCCGATAGTCTCTCTCTGCGCTAACGTAAGCGTGGTGTAAATTACTGTTGTTGTTGTCGTTTCATTCTACTCTTTAAACATGTCTGGACGCGGTAAAGGTGGCAAAGTGAAGGGAAAGGCAAAGTCACGGTCGAACCGTGCCGGTCTTCAATTCCCCGTCGGTCGTATCCACAGACTGTTGCGTAAGGGAAATTACGCTGAACGCGTCGGTGCCGGTGCACCGGTGTACCTCGCCGCGGTCATGGAGTACCTGGCCGCCGAAGTTCTCGAGTTGGCCGGCAACGCCGCTCGTGACAACAAGAAGACCAGAATCATCCCGAGACATCTTCAATTGGCCATACGCAACGACGAGGAGTTGAACAAACTACTCTCGGGTGTCACTATCGCCCAGGGTGGTGTGCTGCCCAACATCCAGGCGGTGCTCTTGCCGAAGAAGACCGAGAAGAAGGCATAAATCTCTTGCCTCCTGTCCGCTGCCGCTGTCGTTTAGAGCGACACGCGAAAGAACGTAAACACCGAATGTTGGAATCTATGTTGACAGCATCTGTGTGTTACGCTTCAAATAAAAAGGCCCTTTTCAGGGCCGCAATATGATTCTGATTATTTTTTATAAAATATTTCTTGACGATTGACGATCATACATTCGTTTTATACACGCATAATATAAAATCATACACAATACAATACAATAAATAATAATAATAAAATTGTACGTACATAATTATTAAAAGGAAGGCTGATTTATTAATGAATGATGAGTACATAATGAAATTAATAAAAAGAAAAGAGATTTCATTTTATGAGAGACGAATTGAAATTTTTCTTTATTTTTATGCGGTTCATCATTCTTAATAAAAAAATTTACATTCAAATATAGGACGCACTGACAGTTCTAGTGAAAAGAAGAAACTCCATTATTATTATTTATTTATGTACATACTCGCTTACACCGGTCTACATAATAATTATTATTTTAGATTGTACCTATTGTAAACAGTTTTCGAACGAAAGAGAGACAAAATTATCATTTTCTTCTCGCTCTACTAATTGCATTTCGACAAATGCAGCGAACGAGACATAACGATAGATGAGTGAGAGGTGAGATACGACGGGAATATACTATTGGTCGATAACACGCCGCGCATTAGTCACGATCGTATCGTTCAAGAATCGAGGTATACCCGTATTATACCCCCGTTATTACACATTCTCTCGCCGCTCTCGACTCGGCAGTACGCATTGGATACTACTACTATACTGTAATCTTCCGACATGCCGCCCAAGACGAGTGGTAAGGCCGCCAAGAAGTCTGGAAAGGCTCAAAAGAACATCTCCAAAACAGACAAGAAAAAGAAGAAGCACAAGAGGAAGGAGAGCTACGCCATCTACATCTACAAGGTGCTGAAGCAGGTCCACCCTGACACCGGTATCTCCAGTAAGGCGATGTCGATCATGAACTCTTTCGTGAACGACATCTTCGAGCGCATCGCCGCCGAAGCTTCCCGCCTGGCACACTACAACAAGCGATCCACCATCACATCCAGGGAGGTGCAGACATCTGTCAGGCTCCTTCTGCCCGGTGAACTCGCGAAGCACGCGGTCAGTGAAGGCACTAAGGCCGTCACTAAGTACACCAGCTCCAAGTGAATTGGGATACTCTCAAGTGTCTCGTCTCTCGCTCGTTCGCATCATGTGTGTGTGCGCGACAAGAAGGAGGACACTAAATCAAAAGGCCCTTTTCAGGGCCACAAAATGCATATCATAATATTTACGTTTCTATATTCGATGACGACCTCTTCATAAAGTAATACTACTCTAGATTAAGACTTCACACTACTACTGTTATATACATACGTACATATAATTAAAATAGTTAATAGACAGACTACATACATACTTAAATCTTATGTCAACTACTAGGTACATAATAATAAAATTTTAATGTAGGTTAAAATTGACACTAACAAACCCGAACCAGAGCGGGCGAACGAATCGCAGTCACTTAATAACTAGAATCGGGAAGAATACATACTATAAATTATATAAACATAATGAATTATTAAGATTTTTAATACTAGAAAAAAAAAAAATTCCGCCTCAGGTGGGATCCGAAATCTTAGATGAACCTAGCATGGTAATTGCTAAAAACAAAAATTTTAATAATGAATTATTGTACCTATGTATGAATTAAATAGATAAGATATAAAACAAAACACTAGATATAATAAAACGTCATTATCAATGTTAGGGTTTTTTTTTTTTTTTGTAAATACAACGAATTATTTTTTTTGGTTTGGTTATTGGGGTGGGGGGCATGATACGGACGCGTCTGGGTCTCTGTTAACGAACGAGCGAGCGAGAGAGACGTACGTACCCCTATACGAGAGACAGAGAAGGAAACGAATACGATCTCTCGACATCTATAAATACGACGGTGCGGCGTATACGCGGTTTTATTAGAGACCAGTAAGTCGGACGACGCACAGCTCGTTTCTTTTGTTGTTAAACTCTCAACGACTTGTCGTGTGAATAATAATAATGGCACGTACCAAGCAGACAGCCCGTAAATCCACCGGTGGCAAAGCCCCGAGGAAGCAGCTCGCCACGAAGGCGGCTCGTAAGAGTGCGCCCGCGACCGGCGGAGTGAAGAAACCTCATCGCTACAGGCCCGGTACCGTCGCCCTCCGTGAGATCCGTCGTTACCAGAAGAGTACCGAATTGTTGATCCGCAAACTGCCGTTCCAGCGTCTGGTCCGTGAGATCGCTCAGGATTTCAAGACCGATCTGCGTTTCCAGAGCTCCGCCGTTATGGCACTCCAGGAGGCCAGCGAGGCTTACCTGGTCGGTCTCTTCGAGGACACGAATCTGTGCGCCATCCACGCGAAACGCGTCACCATCATGCCCAAGGACATCCAGCTGGCGCGCAGGATCAGAGGAGAACGCGCTTAAGGAGTGTTCGTTTATTATCGTTAGCGGGACTAAGCTGTACTAAAGCGTAGTCTACGGCAACGTTATTAAACAAATAAAAAGGCCCTTTTCAGGGCCGCATATGATTCATGATGTGTGTCTGTTGAAACACAATATTTCTATCGATGAGACGACTTTATAATTTTATAACTAACTTGACTAGGTACCTATCTATCTAACAAAACTAAATAATTATTGAAGTAGTAAGTATGTACATACATACGTACATACATAATTAACTTAACATAGGTATATACTACTACATACCAGTCACTTACATACTTTCTCCGTTTAATATTAAGAGTGAATAATATATAAACCTAATTTAATAAGAGTACATAGAGAGAGAGAGAAAAACTGCCATTCGTGTGTCGCGCTTTTATAGTTCGCTAAGTCTTATGTAGGTATTATGGTACTTTTGGTTTGGCTACCTTAAAGATAAAAATGAATTCGAGAGAGACGGGTATATCAAAATCGTCCAATTAGAACTCTTTCATTTAACTCGTTACGTACCTACGTAGTACACCACCAAACACACCAGAAATATATTATTATAATATCATTTTAGGTTATCTATTCTAAGATAAATCATACTTATTTACATAAATTAGATCAAGTTTTATTAAAAAAACATTTTTTTTTTTTTCTTTCACAGACATGGTCTTTTATATACAAATGGATCATTCTCCGTCTCTATCGCACTCGACCGTACAAACGTTAGTGTGACCGAAAACTCGGCATCCTCCCCACTACGTTGCAACTCGACCCGCCGTCGCTATAAATACCGCGCTCTCGGCATTTTCGTGAAGAGTCCCGCGTTCGCGCTGTACATACGCTGTCGTTCTCCGTGTTCTAAAGAAACTACTTCATCAAGATGACCGGTCGCGGTAAGGGAGGAAAGGGATTGGGAAAAGGAGGCGCCAAGCGTCACAGGAAGGTACTCCGTGATAACATCCAGGGTATCACGAAACCGGCCATCCGTCGTCTCGCTCGCAGAGGTGGAGTGAAACGTATATCCGGTCTGATATACGAAGAGACGCGTGGTGTCCTGAAGGTGTTCCTCGAGAACGTGATCCGTGACGCCGTCACTTACACCGAGCACGCGAAGAGGAAGACCGTAACCGCTATGGACGTAGTCTACGCTCTGAAACGTCAAGGTCGCACCCTGTACGGTTTCGGTGGTTAAATCATCAATCACCGGCGGCGCGTTGTTGTCCACCCACCATTACTATTTGCTGGTTGGCTGCGGCGATCGCTACGATGACAAACACAAAAAGGCCCTTTTCAGGGCCGCACAAGTTTCGTTATACTGAATAACTGTTTCTATCGAAGACGTAATAAGCACACACACACACACACACACACACACACACACACACACACACACACACATGTATACCATACTACAAAATTGAATCATTATTACTTCGTAACGTAACCCTATAGTTTATTACCGTATTTCTTAATAATTTTCTAATACAAGAGCAAGCAACCTTAAATAAATATACTTACATCGTTTGTAATCGATCGAATCCGCGAGGATATTAATACCTAAGTATTAAGTGTTTGGTTGATAATTGAACAGTGGAATGAATGAATGAATGGATGGATGGATGGATGGAATTAATGGAAAAAAAAATATATTAGGTAAATAAAATAATTGTCCACTTTGAAACTCTATAGAAAAATAGATATATTTTATAAAAATATAACATATTATGTACAATATCACTTAGTATAATAATGTTATAAAAAAAATATAATATATAGGTATAATTTTATGCCGCACCTGCACCTGTACGACCGGCGGGCGGGTGCTGCTGTGTGTGTGGTGCTCGGCTCAGCTCGGCTGGTGGCTGGTGGCTGGTGGCTGGTGGCTGGTGGCTGGCGGCGGCGGCGGCTGCTGCTGCTGCTGCTGCTGCTGCTGCTGCTGCTGCTGCTGCTGGTGCCCATGCCGGGGTGCCGCCTCCGCCGCCCGTGTGCGCGCGTGCTCCAGTGTAGGCTCGCGACGGCTCCATCAACCGGTACGACCAGTCTGCGAATTAGTAGATTATTAGGATAGGATATAATATAATCAAATAACATATTTTAACTAATAATTACTAGTCCTCGGTTATAAATATAGACCTGCCCTCCTACATCTTATAGAGAAGCGGGCGCGGTCGGTAAGTAATTGTACAGGCTACCTAGTCTTAAGAGCATGTTAGACGCGCGGCGCGTTACAATTATTTGAATTAATGTTATTTTAAGTTTTCTTTTTCTACTTTTCATCAGTGTACATAGGTATATTATCAATGTATCGAAATTATTTATTAATTTTATTAGTTTAACATAGAACGTTCGCTACTACGGGAGCACCTTCACAGACACACCGAGGAGAGACGGTTCATGTTTTACGACCCTCCTGTCGAGTACGATAAATACGGCCCGAAGCGATACCAATATACGATATTTATCGATGCGTATGAAGGTTGGGATGTTCGCTTTTAACTTGTCGTCGAAAAAATTACGTTCATTAACTAATTACGGGAGAAAAATAACATTTAAACATGACCCTCGGTCGGTCCAGTTGACAATGTTGAAAATAAACTAACGTAGCTCCCGTAGCGTTCTATAAAATTTTATCAAATCTTTATCTTCACTAAGGTGCACTATAAGAGATTCAATGTACGAGTTTAATTGATGAATTCAATATAAATATTGTCTAGAAACGTATTTTTTTAAGATGCATGCTAGTGAAAAGTTTGAACCGTTCATACGAGAAAACGTCCAGCGACAGTGCGGCTCTCCTTACGGTATTGCCATGGCGCGTTCGAATTCACGTACCGATCTGTTACACAGCTCTATCTATCCTTTTCTCGCATTCCGCGCGCGCGCAGTCGCAGTAAGTAAACTGAACGTCGTGTGTATTACGCCGCCGCCGCCGTCGCCGCCGCAACCGCCGAGAGATCTGAAAAGAAAGAGTTTTTATTAAAAACAACAAAATAATTATCACGAAGAGAAAAATGGCAGACACAGCAGTAGCATCGGAGACACCCGCCCCGGCGACGCCTGCGAAGAAACCCAAGGCCACCGCTACCGGTGCTAAGAAGCCTAAAGCGAAGCCCACCCACCCGAAAACATCCGAGATGGTGAACAACGCGATCAAAGAGTTGAAGGAGCGCAGCGGATCGTCCCTCCAAGCGATCAAGAAGTACATCGCCGCTCAGTACAAGGTCGACGCGGAGAAATTGGCACCTTTCATAAGGAAGTACCTGAAGAGCGCTGTCGAATCCGGCGCACTGATCCAGACCAAGGGCAAGGGTGCATCGGGCTCGTTCAAATTGGAATCAAAATCGTCCGCTTCCAAGAAGCCCGCCGCGAGCAAAGCCGGCGCCGGTGCCAAAGGTGCCACCGCCGCATCCGCCAAGTCTAAGAAATCGACCGTCTCCGCTGCCGCCGGTAAGGCGAAGAAAGGTGCCGCCTCGAGCGCCGCTTCGTCACCTTCCAAGGCGAAACCGTCCGCCGCAACGAAGGACAAGAAAGCCGCCGCCGCCAAAAAGAAGCCGGCCGCCAAGAAACCGGCCGCAGCAGCCAAGGGTAAGGCCGCAGCGGCACCCAAAGCCAAGAAGAGCGCGAAACCACCAACGAAGAAACCTAAGGCTCCTAAACCTAAGAAGGCCGCCGCCACGCCCAAATCTAAGCCAGCAGCGAAGAAGGCATCCGCCGCGAAGAAGTAAACGCGCGCCGAGCCTACCTAGTAGCAACTTGTGTCGCCCGCCAGTGTTGTCGTCTCGAATGTGCACGGTGTGTGTGGGAGGTGTGTTTGTTGTTATAATGTCAAAGAAGATTCAAGATACCAAACGATCAAGACTAAGGGGGTGGTACAAAAACAACACTCACCTACTACTGACACCAATCACCGGAACGGCAGAGGCTGAGGCTGCGGTTGCAGCGAGCGTCGAATGTTCAAAAAGCCCTTTTCAGGGCTAACAATACTTTCAAACATGTGTGTGCGTGTTTATGCACATGGGTTTCTGTTCGAATGACGAGTCTCACATGCACATTCCCTCCTCCTTCCCTCCATAGCTATTATCCAACCTGCAAATATAGATAAAAATAACAACAATCATTACTCTACAACTACAACTCAATAAAAAATAATAATACAATAGATAGGACTGTGTATGTACGGACTTACTATGACCCGCCATATACTGACAATAGCATAACATAAGTGGACGGACTGATAGGATAGGACAAAATAGATAGATAGATAGATAGATAGATGGTCGGTAGGTAGGTACATACCAATTTTATTCGGTCGGTCGGTCGGTCCATCAATACATCCGTTTCGTTTTATTTACCGCACGCCGCCGCCGCACCGCACAATAATAACATTGGATCGTTTCTGTCACCTGAAATCGATCGATAGACACATTTTAAGAAATCACATTTTCTAACAGACTAATTCTTATCTCACCACCGACCGAATAATAATTATAATTTAACCGAATAGTAAAATTAATAATATAGGTTAATACGGTACTACTACAGCGAGCCCGCCACGACCGTACAAACAATAATAAATTACACACTCGCGGACACACACCTTTTCACTTCTTTCTTTATTATCTTCATAATCATTATAACTTAACTCGATTATGTACGTACGTACGATTTATTCATTAATTTAACACACACCACACGAAATTCATTCGTTACCGCCCGACTGCCCGACTTTTTCTTCATACCATTTGGCGCGCATTATTATTATGACAGCAGACAGTTTACCTTTTCTATTCGCAAACATTTTACTTATGGTCAATGAAATATAAATACATACAGCCAGAGAAAAGAATAGAAAAGGTAAAAAAAAAAATTTTTTTTTTTTCTGCCTCCTACGATCTCGTGCGTTGAGCCTGCAGCCTAGACCTATGAAAGTAAATTCGTAGATCTACAAATTTTACGCCTTGAAACAATGAGTTGAAAAAAAAACAACTGCTAAATACGTCTCTTTCTATCGATACAAGGTTTACCCGTAATGCAAAATTATTATTCATTTAAGTCACGAATGAGACGTGTAATATCGCTATCTCTTTCTTAACGCCAATACGTTCTCCCCACTATAACGTCTGCCTGCGCGAGTATATATAATGTCATAAATGAAGTTTTCCCGATAGTCTCTCTCTGCGCTAACGTAAGCGTGGTGTAAATTACTGTTGTTGTTGTCGTTTCATTCTACTCTTTAAACATGTCTGGACGCGGTAAAGGTGGCAAAGTGAAGGGAAAGGCAAAGTCACGGTCGAACCGTGCCGGTCTTCAATTCCCCGTCGGTCGTATCCACAGACTGTTGCGTAAGGGAAATTACGCTGAACGCGTCGGTGCCGGTGCACCGGTGTACCTCGCCGCGGTCATGGAGTACCTGGCCGCCGAAGTTCTCGAGTTGGCCGGCAACGCCGCTCGTGACAACAAGAAGACCAGAATCATCCCGAGACATCTTCAATTGGCCATACGCAACGACGAGGAGTTGAACAAACTACTCTCGGGTGTCACTATCGCCCAGGGTGGTGTGCTGCCCAACATCCAGGCGGTGCTCTTGCCGAAGAAGACCGAGAAGAAGGCATAAATCTCTTGCCTCCTGTCCGCTGCCGCTGTCGTTTAGAGCGACACGCGAAAGAACGTAAACACCGAATGTTGGAATCTATGTTGACAGCATCTGTGTGTTACGCTTCAAATAAAAAGGCCCTTTTCAGGGCCGCAATATGATTCTGATTATTTTTTATAAAATATTTCTTGACGATTGACGATCATACATTCGTTTTATACACGCATAATATAAAATCATACACAATACAATACAATAAATAATAATAATAAAATTGTACGTACATAATTATTAAAAGGAAGGCTGATTTATTAATGAATGATGAGTACATAATGAAATTAATAAAAAGAAAAGAGATTTCATTTTATGAGAGACGAATTGAAATTTTTCTTTATTTTTATGCGGTTCATCATTCTTAATAAAAAAATTTACATTCAAATATAGGACGCACTGACAGTTCTAGTGAAAAGAAGAAACTCCATTATTATTATTTATTTATGTACATACTCGCTTACACCGGTCTACATAATAATTATTATTTTAGATTGTACCTATTGTAAACAGTTTTCGAACGAAAGAGAGACAAAATTATCATTTTCTTCTCGCTCTACTAATTGCATTTCGACAAATGCAGCGAACGAGACATAACGATAGATGAGTGAGAGGTGAGATACGACGGGAATATACTATTGGTCGATAACACGCCGCGCATTAGTCACGATCGTATCGTTCAAGAATCGAGGTATACCCGTATTATACCCCCGTTATTACACATTCTCTCGCCGCTCTCGACTCGGCAGTACGCATTGGATACTACTACTATACTGTAATCTTCCGACATGCCGCCCAAGACGAGTGGTAAGGCCGCCAAGAAGTCTGGAAAGGCTCAAAAGAACATCTCCAAAACAGACAAGAAAAAGAAGAAGCACAAGAGGAAGGAGAGCTACGCCATCTACATCTACAAGGTGCTGAAGCAGGTCCACCCTGACACCGGTATCTCCAGTAAGGCGATGTCGATCATGAACTCTTTCGTGAACGACATCTTCGAGCGCATCGCCGCCGAAGCTTCCCGCCTGGCACACTACAACAAGCGATCCACCATCACATCCAGGGAGGTGCAGACATCTGTCAGGCTCCTTCTGCCCGGTGAACTCGCGAAGCACGCGGTCAGTGAAGGCACTAAGGCCGTCACTAAGTACACCAGCTCCAAGTGAATTGGGATACTCTCAAGTGTCTCGTCTCTCGCTCGTTCGCATCATGTGTGTGTGCGCGACAAGAAGGAGGACACTAAATCAAAAGGCCCTTTTCAGGGCCACAAAATGCATATCATAATATTTACGTTTCTATATTCGATGACGACCTCTTCATAAAGTAATACTACTCTAGATTAAGACTTCACACTACTACTGTTATATACATACGTACATATAATTAAAATAGTTAATAGACAGACTACATACATACTTAAATCTTATGTCAACTACTAGGTACATAATAATAAAATTTTAATGTAGGTTAAAATTGACACTAACAAACCCGAACCAGAGCGGGCGAACGAATCGCAGTCACTTAATAACTAGAATCGGGAAGAATACATACTATAAATTATATAAACATAATGAATTATTAAGATTTTTAATACTAGAAAAAAAAAAAATTCCGCCTCAGGTGGGATCCGAAATCTTAGATGAACCTAGCATGGTAATTGCTAAAAACAAAAATTTTAATAATGAATTATTGTACCTATGTATGAATTAAATAGATAAGATATAAAACAAAACACTAGATATAATAAAACGTCATTATCAATGTTAGGGTTTTTTTTTTTTTTTGTAAATACAACGAATTATTTTTTTTGGTTTGGTTATTGGGGTGGGGGGCATGATACGGACGCGTCTGGGTCTCTGTTAACGAACGAGCGAGCGAGAGAGACGTACGTACCCCTATACGAGAGACAGAGAAGGAAACGAATACGATCTCTCGACATCTATAAATACGACGGTGCGGCGTATACGCGGTTTTATTAGAGACCAGTAAGTCGGACGACGCACAGCTCGTTTCTTTTGTTGTTAAACTCTCAACGACTTGTCGTGTGAATAATAATAATGGCACGTACCAAGCAGACAGCCCGTAAATCCACCGGTGGCAAAGCCCCGAGGAAGCAGCTCGCCACGAAGGCGGCTCGTAAGAGTGCGCCCGCGACCGGCGGAGTGAAGAAACCTCATCGCTACAGGCCCGGTACCGTCGCCCTCCGTGAGATCCGTCGTTACCAGAAGAGTACCGAATTGTTGATCCGCAAACTGCCGTTCCAGCGTCTGGTCCGTGAGATCGCTCAGGATTTCAAGACCGATCTGCGTTTCCAGAGCTCCGCCGTTATGGCACTCCAGGAGGCCAGCGAGGCTTACCTGGTCGGTCTCTTCGAGGACACGAATCTGTGCGCCATCCACGCGAAACGCGTCACCATCATGCCCAAGGACATCCAGCTGGCGCGCAGGATCAGAGGAGAACGCGCTTAAGGAGTGTTCGTTTATTATCGTTAGCGGGACTAAGCTGTACTAAAGCGTAGTCTACGGCAACGTTATTAAACAAATAAAAAGGCCCTTTTCAGGGCCGCATATGATTCATGATGTGTGTCTGTTGAAACACAATATTTCTATCGATGAGACGACTTTATAATTTTATAACTAACTTGACTAGGTACCTATCTATCTAACAAAACTAAATAATTATTGAAGTAGTAAGTATGTACATACATACGTACATACATAATTAACTTAACATAGGTATATACTACTACATACCAGTCACTTACATACTTTCTCCGTTTAATATTAAGAGTGAATAATATATAAACCTAATTTAATAAGAGTACATAGAGAGAGAGAGAAAAACTGCCATTCGTGTGTCGCGCTTTTATAGTTCGCTAAGTCTTATGTAGGTATTATGGTACTTTTGGTTTGGCTACCTTAAAGATAAAAATGAATTCGAGAGAGACGGGTATATCAAAATCGTCCAATTAGAACTCTTTCATTTAACTCGTTACGTACCTACGTAGTACACCACCAAACACACCAGAAATATATTATTATAATATCATTTT
Source organism: Anania fuscalis (assembly GCA_950371115.1). Classification (NCBI taxonomy): domain Eukaryota; kingdom Metazoa; phylum Arthropoda; class Insecta; order Lepidoptera; family Crambidae; genus Anania; species Anania fuscalis. The sequence continues at coordinate 5,274,761 of OX493352.1, forward strand.
AGGTTATCTATTCTAAGATAAATCATACTTATTTACATAAATTAGATCAAGTTTTATTAAAAAAACATTTTTTTTTTTTTCTTTCACAGACATGGTCTTTTATATACAAATGGATCATTCTCCGTCTCTATCGCACTCGACCGTACAAACGTTAGTGTGACCGAAAACTCGGCATCCTCCCCACTACGTTGCAACTCGACCCGCCGTCGCTATAAATACCGCGCTCTCGGCATTTTCGTGAAGAGTCCCGCGTTCGCGCTGTACATACGCTGTCGTTCTCCGTGTTCTAAAGAAACTACTTCATCAAGATGACCGGTCGCGGTAAGGGAGGAAAGGGATTGGGAAAAGGAGGCGCCAAGCGTCACAGGAAGGTACTCCGTGATAACATCCAGGGTATCACGAAACCGGCCATCCGTCGTCTCGCTCGCAGAGGTGGAGTGAAACGTATATCCGGTCTGATATACGAAGAGACGCGTGGTGTCCTGAAGGTGTTCCTCGAGAACGTGATCCGTGACGCCGTCACTTACACCGAGCACGCGAAGAGGAAGACCGTAACCGCTATGGACGTAGTCTACGCTCTGAAACGTCAAGGTCGCACCCTGTACGGTTTCGGTGGTTAAATCATCAATCACCGGCGGCGCGTTGTTGTCCACCCACCATTACTATTTGCTGGTTGGCTGCGGCGATCGCTACGATGACAAACACAAAAAGGCCCTTTTCAGGGCCGCACAAGTTTCGTTATACTGAATAACTGTTTCTATCGAAGACGTAATAAGCACACACACACACACACACACACACACACACACACACACACACACACATGTATACCATACTACAAAATTGAATCATTATTACTTCGTAACGTAACCCTATAGTTTATTACCGTATTTCTTAATAATTTTCTAATACAAGAGCAAGCAACCTTAAATAAATATACTTACATCGTTTGTAATCGATCGAATCCGCGAGGATATTAATACCTAAGTATTAAGTGTTTGGTTGATAATTGAACAGTGGAATGAATGAATGAATGGATGGATGGATGGATGGAATTAATGGAAAAAAAAATATATTAGGTAAATAAAATAATTGTCCACTTTGAAACTCTATAGAAAAATAGATATATTTTATAAAAATATAACATATTATGTACAATATCACTTAGTATAATAATGTTATAAAAAAAATATAATATATAGGTATAATTTTATGCCGCACCTGCACCTGTACGACCGGCGGGCGGGTGCTGCTGTGTGTGTGGTGCTCGGCTCAGCTCGGCTGGTGGCTGGTGGCTGGTGGCTGGTGGCTGGTGGCTGGCGGCGGCGGCGGCTGCTGCTGCTGCTGCTCTGCTGCTGCTGCTGCTGCTGCTGGTGCCCATGCCGGGGTGCCGCCTCCGCCGCCCGTGTGCGCGCGTGCTCCAGTGTAGGCTCGCGACGGCTCCATCAACCGGTACGACCAGTCTGCGAATTAGTAGATTATTAGGATAGGATATAATATAATCAAATAACATATTTTAACTAATAATTACTAGTCCTCGGTTATAAATATAGACCTGCCCTCCTACATCTTATAGAGAAGCGGGCGCGGTCGGTAAGTAATTGTACAGGCTACCTAGTCTTAAGAGCATGTTAGACGCGCGGCGCGTTACAATTATTTGAATTAATGTTATTTTAAGTTTTCTTTTTCTACTTTTCATCAGTGTACATAGGTATATTATCAATGTATCGAAATTATTTATTAATTTTATTAGTTTAACATAGAACGTTCGCTACTACGGGAGCACCTTCACAGACACACCGAGGAGAGACGGTTCATGTTTTACGACCCTCCTGTCGAGTACGATAAATACGGCCCGAAGCGATACCAATATACGATATTTATCGATGCGTATGAAGGTTGGGATGTTCGCTTTTAACTTGTCGTCGAAAAAATTACGTTCATTAACTAATTACGGGAGAAAAATAACATTTAAACATGACCCTCGGTCGGTCCAGTTGACAATGTTGAAAATAAACTAACGTAGCTCCCGTAGCGTTCTATAAAATTTTATCAAATCTTTATCTTCACTAAGGTGCACTATAAGAGATTCAATGTACGAGTTTAATTGATGAATTCAATATAAATATTGTCTAGAAACGTATTTTTTTAAGATGCATGCTAGTGAAAAGTTTGAACCGTTCATACGAGAAAACGTCCAGCGACAGTGCGGCTCTCCTTACGGTATTGCCATGGCGCGTTCGAATTCACGTACCGATCTGTTACACAGCTCTATCTATCCTTTTCTCGCATTCCGCGCGCGCGCAGTCGCAGTAAGTAAACTGAACGTCGTGTGTATTACGCCGCCGCCGCCGTCGCCGCCGCAACCGCCGAGAGATCTGAAAAGAAAGAGTTTTTATTAAAAACAACAAAATAATTATCACGAAGAGAAAAATGGCAGACACAGCAGTAGCATCGGAGACACCCGCCCCGGCGACGCCTGCGAAGAAACCCAAGGCCACCGCTACCGGTGCTAAGAAGCCTAAAGCGAAGCCCACCCACCCGAAAACATCCGAGATGGTGAACAACGCGATCAAAGAGTTGAAGGAGCGCAGCGGATCGTCCCTCCAAGCGATCAAGAAGTACATCGCCGCTCAGTACAAGGTCGACGCGGAGAAATTGGCACCTTTCATAAGGAAGTACCTGAAGAGCGCTGTCGAATCCGGCGCACTGATCCAGACCAAGGGCAAGGGTGCATCGGGCTCGTTCAAATTGGAATCAAAATCGTCCGCTTCCAAGAAGCCCGCCGCGAGCAAAGCCGGCGCCGGTGCCAAAGGTGCCACCGCCGCATCCGCCAAGTCTAAGAAATCGACCGTCTCCGCTGCCGCCGGTAAGGCGAAGAAAGGTGCCGCCTCGAGCGCCGCTTCGTCACCTTCCAAGGCGAAACCGTCCGCCGCAACGAAGGACAAGAAAGCCGCCGCCGCCAAAAAGAAGCCGGCCGCCAAGAAACCGGCCGCAGCAGCCAAGGGTAAGGCCGCAGCGGCACCCAAAGCCAAGAAGAGCGCGAAACCACCAACGAAGAAACCTAAGGCTCCTAAACCTAAGAAGGCCGCCGCCACGCCCAAATCTAAGCCAGCAGCGAAGAAGGCATCCGCCGCGAAGAAGTAAACGCGCGCCGAGCCTACCTAGTAGCAACTTGTGTCGCCCGCCAGTGTTGTCGTCTCGAATGTGCACGGTGTGTGTGGGAGGTGTGTTTGTTGTTATAATGTCAAAGAAGATTCAAGATACCAAACGATCAAGACTAAGGGGGTGGTACAAAAACAACACTCACCTACTACTGACACCAATCACCGGAACGGCAGAGGCTGAGGCTGCGGTTGCAGCGAGCGTCGAATGTTCAAAAAGCCCTTTTCAGGGCTAACAATACTTTCAAACATGTGTGTGCGTGTTTATGCACATGGGTTTCTGTTCGAATGACGAGTCTCACATGCACATTCCCTCCTCCTTCCCTCCATAGCTATTATCCAACCTGCAAATATAGATAAAAATAACAACAATCATTACTCTACAACTACAACTCAATAAAAAATAATAATACAATAGATAGGACTGTGTATGTACGGACTTACTATGACCCGCCATATACTGACAATAGCATAACATAAGTGGACGGACTGATAGGATAGGACAAAATAGATAGATAGATAGATAGATAGATGGTCGGTAGGTAGGTACATACCAATTTTATTCGGTCGGTCGGTCGGTCCATCAATACATCCGTTTCGTTTTATTTACCGCACGCCGCCGCCGCACCGCACAATAATAACATTGGATCGTTTCTGTCACCTGAAATCGATCGATAGACACATTTTAAGAAATCACATTTTCTAACAGACTAATTCTTATCTCACCACCGACCGAATAATAATTATAATTTAACCGAATAGTAAAATTAATAATATAGGTTAATACGGTACTACTACAGCGAGCCCGCCACGACCGTACAAACAATAATAAATTACACACTCGCGGACACACACCTTTTCACTTCTTTCTTTATTATCTTCATAATCATTATAACTTAACTCGATTATGTACGTACGTACGATTTATTCATTAATTTAACACACACCACACGAAATTCATTCGTTACCGCCCGACTGCCCGACTTTTTCTTCATACCATTTGGCGCGCATTATTATTATGACAGCAGACAGTTTACCTTTTCTATTCGCAAACATTTTACTTATGGTCAATGAAATATAAATACATACAGCCAGAGAAAAGAATAGAAAAGGTAAAAAAAAAAATTTTTTTTTTTTCTGCCTCCTACGATCTCGTGCGTTGAGCCTGCAGCCTAGACCTATGAAAGTAAATTCGTAGATCTACAAATTTTACGCCTTGAAACAATGAGTTGAAAAAAAAACAACTGCTAAATACGTCTCTTTCTATCGATACAAGGTTTACCCGTAATGCAAAATTATTATTCATTTAAGTCACGAATGAGACGTGTAATATCGCTATCTCTTTCTTAACGCCAATACGTTCTCCCCACTATAACGTCTGCCTGCGCGAGTATATATAATGTCATAAATGAAGTTTTCCCGATAGTCTCTCTCTGCGCTAACGTAAGCGTGGTGTAAATTACTGTTGTTGTTGTCGTTTCATTCTACTCTTTAAACATGTCTGGACGCGGTAAAGGTGGCAAAGTGAAGGGAAAGGCAAAGTCACGGTCGAACCGTGCCGGTCTTCAATTCCCCGTCGGTCGTATCCACAGACTGTTGCGTAAGGGAAATTACGCTGAACGCGTCGGTGCCGGTGCACCGGTGTACCTCGCCGCGGTCATGGAGTACCTGGCCGCCGAAGTTCTCGAGTTGGCCGGCAACGCCGCTCGTGACAACAAGAAGACCAGAATCATCCCGAGACATCTTCAATTGGCCATACGCAACGACGAGGAGTTGAACAAACTACTCTCGGGTGTCACTATCGCCCAGGGTGGTGTGCTGCCCAACATCCAGGCGGTGCTCTTGCCGAAGAAGACCGAGAAGAAGGCATAAATCTCTTGCCTCCTGTCCGCTGCCGCTGTCGTTTAGAGCGACACGCGAAAGAACGTAAACACCGAATGTTGGAATCTATGTTGACAGCATCTGTGTGTTACGCTTCAAATAAAAAGGCCCTTTTCAGGGCCGCAATATGATTCTGATTATTTTTTATAAAATATTTCTTGACGATTGACGATCATACATTCGTTTTATACACGCATAATATAAAATCATACACAATACAATACAATAAATAATAATAATAAAATTGTACGTACATAATTATTAAAAGGAAGGCTGATTTATTAATGAATGATGAGTACATAATGAAATTAATAAAAAGAAAAGAGATTTCATTTTATGAGAGACGAATTGAAATTTTTCTTTATTTTTATGCGGTTCATCATTCTTAATAAAAAAATTTACATTCAAATATAGGACGCACTGACAGTTCTAGTGAAAAGAAGAAACTCCATTATTATTATTTATTTATGTACATACTCGCTTACACCGGTCTACATAATAATTATTATTTTAGATTGTACCTATTGTAAACAGTTTTCGAACGAAAGAGAGACAAAATTATCATTTTCTTCTCGCTCTACTAATTGCATTTCGACAAATGCAGCGAACGAGACATAACGATAGATGAGTGAGAGGTGAGATACGACGGGAATATACTATTGGTCGATAACACGCCGCGCATTAGTCACGATCGTATCGTTCAAGAATCGAGGTATACCCGTATTATACCCCCGTTATTACACATTCTCTCGCCGCTCTCGACTCGGCAGTACGCATTGGATACTACTACTATACTGTAATCTTCCGACATGCCGCCCAAGACGAGTGGTAAGGCCGCCAAGAAGTCTGGAAAGGCTCAAAAGAACATCTCCAAAACAGACAAGAAAAAGAAGAAGCACAAGAGGAAGGAGAGCTACGCCATCTACATCTACAAGGTGCTGAAGCAGGTCCACCCTGACACCGGTATCTCCAGTAAGGCGATGTCGATCATGAACTCTTTCGTGAACGACATCTTCGAGCGCATCGCCGCCGAAGCTTCCCGCCTGGCACACTACAACAAGCGATCCACCATCACATCCAGGGAGGTGCAGACATCTGTCAGGCTCCTTCTGCCCGGTGAACTCGCGAAGCACGCGGTCAGTGAAGGCACTAAGGCCGTCACTAAGTACACCAGCTCCAAGTGAATTGGGATACTCTCAAGTGTCTCGTCTCTCGCTCGTTCGCATCATGTGTGTGTGCGCGACAAGAAGGAGGACACTAAATCAAAAGGCCCTTTTCAGGGCCACAAAATGCATATCATAATATTTACGTTTCTATATTCGATGACGACCTCTTCATAAAGTAATACTACTCTAGATTAAGACTTCACACTACTACTGTTATATACATACGTACATATAATTAAAATAGTTAATAGACAGACTACATACATACTTAAATCTTATGTCAACTACTAGGTACATAATAATAAAATTTTAATGTAGGTTAAAATTGACACTAACAAACCCGAACCAGAGCGGGCGAACGAATCGCAGTCACTTAATAACTAGAATCGGGAAGAATACATACTATAAATTATATAAACATAATGAATTATTAAGATTTTTAATACTAGAAAAAAAAAAAATTCCGCCTCAGGTGGGATCCGAAATCTTAGATGAACCTAGCATGGTAATTGCTAAAAACAAAAATTTTAATAATGAATTATTGTACCTATGTATGAATTAAATAGATAAGATATAAAACAAAACACTAGATATAATAAAACGTCATTATCAATGTTAGGGTTTTTTTTTTTTTTTGTAAATACAACGAATTATTTTTTTTGGTTTGGTTATTGGGGTGGGGGGCATGATACGGACGCGTCTGGGTCTCTGTTAACGAACGAGCGAGCGAGAGAGACGTACGTACCCCTATACGAGAGACAGAGAAGGAAACGAATACGATCTCTCGACATCTATAAATACGACGGTGCGGCGTATACGCGGTTTTATTAGAGACCAGTAAGTCGGACGACGCACAGCTCGTTTCTTTTGTTGTTAAACTCTCAACGACTTGTCGTGTGAATAATAATAATGGCACGTACCAAGCAGACAGCCCGTAAATCCACCGGTGGCAAAGCCCCGAGGAAGCAGCTCGCCACGAAGGCGGCTCGTAAGAGTGCGCCCGCGACCGGCGGAGTGAAGAAACCTCATCGCTACAGGCCCGGTACCGTCGCCCTCCGTGAGATCCGTCGTTACCAGAAGAGTACCGAATTGTTGATCCGCAAACTGCCGTTCCAGCGTCTGGTCCGTGAGATCGCTCAGGATTTCAAGACCGATCTGCGTTTCCAGAGCTCCGCCGTTATGGCACTCCAGGAGGCCAGCGAGGCTTACCTGGTCGGTCTCTTCGAGGACACGAATCTGTGCGCCATCCACGCGAAACGCGTCACCATCATGCCCAAGGACATCCAGCTGGCGCGCAGGATCAGAGGAGAACGCGCTTAAGGAGTGTTCGTTTATTATCGTTAGCGGGACTAAGCTGTACTAAAGCGTAGTCTACGGCAACGTTATTAAACAAATAAAAAGGCCCTTTTCAGGGCCGCATATGATTCATGATGTGTGTCTGTTGAAACACAATATTTCTATCGATGAGACGACTTTATAATTTTATAACTAACTTGACTAGGTACCTATCTATCTAACAAAACTAAATAATTATTGAAGTAGTAAGTATGTACATACATACGTACATACATAATTAACTTAACATAGGTATATACTACTACATACCAGTCACTTACATACTTTCTCCGTTTAATATTAAGAGTGAATAATATATAAACCTAATTTAATAAGAGTACATAGAGAGAGAGAGAAAAACTGCCATTCGTGTGTCGCGCTTTTATAGTTCGCTAAGTCTTATGTAGGTATTATGGTACTTTTGGTTTGGCTACCTTAAAGATAAAAATGAATTCGAGAGAGACGGGTATATCAAAATCGTCCAATTAGAACTCTTTCATTTAACTCGTTACGTACCTACGTAGTACACCACCAAACACACCAGAAATATATTATTATAATATCATTTTAGGTTATCTATTCTAAGATAAATCATACTTATTTACATAAATTAGATCAAGTTTTATTAAAAAAACATTTTTTTTTTTTTCTTTCACAGACATGGTCTTTTATATACAAATGGATCATTCTCCGTCTCTATCGCACTCGACCGTACAAACGTTAGTGTGACCGAAAACTCGGCATCCTCCCCACTACGTTGCAACTCGACCCGCCGTCGCTATAAATACCGCGCTCTCGGCATTTTCGTGAAGAGTCCCGCGTTCGCGCTGTACATACGCTGTCGTTCTCCGTGTTCTAAAGAAACTACTTCATCAAGATGACCGGTCGCGGTAAGGGAGGAAAGGGATTGGGAAAAGGAGGCGCCAAGCGTCACAGGAAGGTACTCCGTGATAACATCCAGGGTATCACGAAACCGGCCATCCGTCGTCTCGCTCGCAGAGGTGGAGTGAAACGTATATCCGGTCTGATATACGAAGAGACGCGTGGTGTCCTGAAGGTGTTCCTCGAGAACGTGATCCGTGACGCCGTCACTTACACCGAGCACGCGAAGAGGAAGACCGTAACCGCTATGGACGTAGTCTACGCTCTGAAACGTCAAGGTCGCACCCTGTACGGTTTCGGTGGTTAAATCATCAATCACCGGCGGCGCGTTGTTGTCCACCCACCATTACTATTTGCTGGTTGGCTGCGGCGATCGCTACGATGACAAACACAAAAAGGCCCTTTTCAGGGCCGCACAAGTTTCGTTATACTGAATAACTGTTTCTATCGAAGACGTAATAAGCACACACACACACACACACACACACACACACACACACACACACACACACACACACATGTATACCATACTACAAAATTGAATCATTATTACTTCGTAACGTAACCCTATAGTTTATTACCGTATTTCTTAATAATTTTCTAATACAAGAGCAAGCAACCTTAAATAAATATACTTACATCGTTTGTAATCGATCGAATCCGCGAGGATATTAATACCTAAGTATTAAGTGTTTGGTTGATAATTGAACAGTGGAATGAATGAATGAATGGATGGATGGATGGATGGAATTAATGGAAAAAAAAATATATTAGGTAAATGTACAGGACGACCGTAACAAACTGTAAATAGTTTAAGATAGATAGATAAGAATGTAAATAGGTAGGCTTAGGTAGGTTTAATAAATATTATTATTGTTTGTGTTTGATTTCCCCATAGTTATAGGTTTAAGTTAATAGGTAGGATAGGCAAATAGTAAATAAGATTTAGAAAATGCACACTCGGCAGAGCGAGTGAGAGGCCGCGGGAAAGAGACCGCAATAGAATAGGGACTGTGGTAAGTGTGACTGAAGGCGCACGATAGCGCCCTCTCTTTCACCTAAAACCCGGCCAGAAAACAGGCTTCTTTTTATAGTTTAGACAATAAATCTTATTAGAATTTTCATTGTAAATAGAAATAGACCACTAAGACCTCCTATTAGACATAAGCCTTTAACAGTTGTGTAAATAAACCTACCTAAAATGTCCATTACGTTGAAATAAAGAAAAAGTGGTGGGGGAGGCGGAGGCGACCCAAAATTTGTATATAAGAGGGGCGGTTTCTAGCCAAAGTAGTGCATTACTCGACGAGAACTCCTAGAAGCAACTTCGGACTCTCAACACTGAAGACCCCATCAGCAGCACCAATATAGAAGGGGAACCCTCCGCCGCCTCCACCCGAGTTATACCCAATATAGTATTTCATTTCGCACCGTGGGAACTCGGGGTGGGAACACTGTTACTGCGCATGACCGCGGTATTCTTCAGGTGTCTCACCATACCAGACACACACGTACGGGACCGACCGCACCTCACCACCGCAGCAGCGTTAGAAAAAACCATCATAACACCGAAATACAGTCCACTCGCTCAACAAGCGGGATAGTCCCGCACATTTTGGACCTTCGCCAGCCGGATCACCGTGAGAAATTGTGAAGAATCGACCATCTCAAAATGCCAGTAACAAGATCGACCAGCGGCCGAGGAGCAGCAAGGCTGTCGACGCCCGTTGAACAGACCACCACATCACCATCGGATATAGACCCGGAGACACCGGGAACAGCGATGTGGTCGGCCGGGCAAGCCACCATAGAACAAGCCCCAATCGTCCGTGGGGCACCCGCGTCACCAGACGCAACAGCAGAAGCGCGGACACCGCCGCGCACCATGAAGACGAACACGAGCAGGCGTGCCGCACGCATAGCGCACGCCAAAGAAGAACTAATTCGGTTACAAGTCGAATTAGCAGCCGCTCGTCTCGCAAGAATGGAAACTGAAGAATCGGAAGACGAATTAGAAACAGTCGTGTCCGACAACGAGACGACAAGAAGAGTCGGCGAATGGCTGAACGAAAGCCAAGCTCAGATGCTGGCTATAACAGAGAAGCCGCATGGACCTCCAAGGGTCCCGCCCCCTCAGCCCGCCGACCCCGCGCCCGTCGAAGACCCACCGCAATCGAAAACAATTGCACAGCCGCTACCGAAGATGAACAATAGAACGCCGCCAATAGAAGATGGAGCCATCGTCGTACCGACGCCGCAGCAGGTTAACCTGTCTGAGCTGGCGTCGGCCATAGCCCTTGCTGCTCGAGCAGGGCAACAGCACGCTCCACGCCTCATCGAGTTACCAGCCTACAACGGATCGCACCTGGAATGGCTGGCATACAAGGCGGCCTACAACGAGACTGTGTCGTCGCACACGAACGTCGAAAACATAGGAAGACTTCGACGCAGCCTCACCGGTCGGGCTAAAGAAGCGGTGGAGTGCCTCCTCCTACACGGAGCCAGAGCGGAGGAGGTAATGAAGACACTCGAAGATCGATTTGGAAGATCGGACAGCATAGCCGCAACAGAACTGGAGCGAATAAAATCGCTCCCACGCCTCAGCGACGCACCTAGAGACGTCTGCGTATTCGCCTGCAAAATGGCGAATATCGTGGCCACGCTGCGCGCACTCAATCGAGTGCACTACCTGTATAGTCCAGAAGCCGTGAAGACGACGATCGAGAAGCTCACACCAACATTGAAGTATCGATGGTACGACTACGTCGCGTACCACCAAGATGAAGAACCCGAACTAATCAAGCTTTCCCGATTCCTGTCAAGAGAATCACAGCTCTGTGCACCGTACGCGCAGCCAGAAACAGAAGCGACACCGACGACGAGAAGAGTGCAACGCGCCTTCAACACAACATCGGCGGACACGCCGATATGCCCGGTGTGCACCAAGGAGGGCCACAACGCACCGACATGCAAGACGCTCATCGATATGAAAATAGAAGATCGCTGGGACGCGGCAAAGAAACAACGACTCTGCTTCAGCTGCCTACGTTTCAGAAACAGACTACACCGTTGCAAACGTACGGCATGCGGAGTAAACGGCTGCACAACACTTCACAACAAGCTGCTACACTACGAACGAAAAACAGAGACGCAGCAAGATAGAAGCGAGAAAGAAACAACGGCGCGAGAAAGAGACAGAAAGCACGAGAGTGAGACAGTCGCGTCTACATGGACAACGAACGCGAAAACATTTTTGAAGATCATCCCGATAACACTGTCTGGACCGGCGGGAGAGGTCCAGACGCACGCCCTGCTGGACGACGGGTCGACCATCACGCTTGCAGACGCCGAACTAGTCAAGAAAATCGGCGTCTCAGGTCCCCGCGATCCACTACACATAGAAGCGATCGAAGGCAAGTTCACCGAAGGGAAGTCTCAAAAAGTGATCCTGACAGTCAAAGGGCCGTCACAGAAGTCGTTCCAAGTCGAAGCTCGAACAATAGAGAGAATGCAGCTGTCCACTCAAGCCGTAACAAAAGAAGACGTGAAGAAATGCGGGCACCTGAGAAACATAGAAGAACACCTTGTCTACGAGGACGCCAAGCCGCAAGTCCTCATCGGCCAGGACAACTGGCACCTGCTGCTGGCCTCACAAGTACGAAAAGGTAGAAGAAACCAGCCCGTCGCGTCCCGCACCCCGCTCGGCTGGGTACTTCACGGCTCACAAACTCGCATCCTAGGCCGTAGTCATCGAGTGAACTTCGTGGCGCAACAGGATCAAGAAATGGATGACCAGCTGAAAGAATACTTCGCTATAGAATCACTGCTCATCGCACCACGAAGACCCGACGCGGACCCGGACGAAATCGCTACGAAAAAGCTACGAGAAGAAGTGTATCGCGACTCAACAGGAAGATATGAAGCACCGTTGTTATGGAAGACAGAAAAAAGTCCGATGCCAGACAACTATGAAAACACATTGAAAAGGCTCCACGGCATAGAGAAAAAGATAGATCGCGATCCTAAATTGAAGACGAAATATATAGAACAGATGGACGCACTTATAGAGAAAGGCTATGCCGAACCCGCTCCACCGAGGAAGAAAGAAGATAGAAATTGGTATCTGCCGCACTTCGCGGTATTAAACAAGATGAAGCCCGATAAGGTTCGGATCGTCCACGACGCAGCCGCAAAGACAGGAGGAACCTCGCTGAACGACCACCTCCTCAAAGGCCCCGACCTACTTCAATCGCTGCCGGGGGTCATGATGCGGTTCCGTCAACACGCAGTCGCAATATCGGCCGACATCAAAGAAATGTTCATGCAGGTCAAAGTCAAAAACGAAGATAGAAACGCACTAAGGTACCTGTGGAGGGGAGACCGACGAGACAACAGACCGCCCGAAGAATACAGAATGACTTCGCTCATCTTCGGCGCCACGTGTTCCCCGTCCATAGCGATATACGTCAAAAATATCAACGCGCAACAGTTCAACGAGTCGCACGCCGAAGCCTGTATCGCCGTAGTCAAGAACCACTACGTAGACGACTTCATACACAGTCTCAAGACCGAAGAGGAGGCCGTCAAGATCGCTACGCAGGTGCGGGACATCCACGCGCGCGCCCACTACGAGCTACGTAGATGGGCCTCCAACTCGCCGCGCGTGCTCGAGGCGCTAGAACCCGGCGCGACCCCGAACGCGTTGATCAACATCGACCCGCAAGACGAACGCGTGCTAGGACTGACCTGGAGGCCGCACACGGACACGATCGGCTTCAACCTTGACCTGGCCCGGCTCCCACCTGGAATACTCGACAAGCCGGCCCCGACGAAAAGAGAAACATTGAAAATAATGATGTCGCTGTTCGACCCACTTGGTCTCGCATCACCCGTAACGATACGGGCCAAACAGATCGTCCAGGAGCTGTGGAGGCGAGGCACCGACTGGGACCAAGAGATAGACGAAGATCTTGCCCAACAGTGGGCAAAGTGGACACTACACTTACTAAAATTGAAGAAAATAGAGATACCGCGCTGTTACACACACTATACCAACGCAGAGCTCAGGGAGCTACACACGTTCGTGGACGCCAGCGAAGCCGCCTACGCCGCCGCAGTCTATTGGCGCGTAATCACGCCCCACGGTGACGTCACCGTGACACTCGTGGCCGCCAAGGCCAAGGTGGCCCCACTGAAGATGCTGTCCATCCCACGTCTAGAGCTCCAGGCCGCTGTACTGGGAAGCCGCCTGGCCAACTCCGTGGCCGAAGAGCACGACCTGAAGCCCGACAGGAAGACGTTTTGGACCGACAGCAGGACCGTCCTCACGTGGCTCAAGACAGGAGCCAGATCGTACCGCCCATTCGTCGCGCACCGCATAGCCGCCGTCGAAGAAAACAGCGCAGTCAACGAGTGGCGCTGGGTACCGACGAAATTGAACGTGGCCGACGACGCGACCCGAGACGTTCCCGAAGACCTCACAGCTGATCACCGCTGGTACCAAGGACCGGCCTTTCTTCGAGAACACGAGTCGACGTGGCCCGCAGATACATCATCGCCGGTACAGAACACGGGCGAAGAGAAAACAGTGAACACAGTGCGTAAAATAGACAATAGTGATAACAGTGATAATAGTGCGAGTGTAATAGTGCCCGATCCTAGTCGGTTCTCACGCTGGGAACGACTAGTAAGGGCTACAGCGCGTGTCCTCCAATTCATAGAACTGTGTCGAAATAGCAAACGCGATAGTGAACGAACGAACTATAGTAGAACGCGTAAAAACAAGTGTAGTGATCCAAATTGGTGCAAAACGAACAATAGACTCGATAGCAAACGCGCAGTGATAAAAAGTGCTAAGAAACTGATAGACGATAGACTTATAGTGTTAAATAGTGACCTGTTGCAACGCGCCGAAACGTTGCTCATAAAAAAGTGTCAGGCGGACGCGTTTTATAGTGAAATGGACACGATACGTAAAGGAGCCGACCTCCCGCGCAAAAATAGATTCGGAAACGTGGCAGTAGTGATAGTGAACGATGTACTGTACGTAAAGCCACGTATCAACGCCGCTAGTGACGTGAGTGCCGAAACGAAACGACCTATAGTGTTGGATGGTCGTCACGTGATATCGAGATTGTACATAGAATATGTACATAGAAAACTGCACCACGCCGGCGTACAAGCTACAATAGCGGAGTGTCGCACGCGCTTCTGGATCCTGCGACTTAGAACTACAACCAGAAGCATGATACATCAGTGCCTGCCGTGCCGAGCGCGGCACAGTCCACCGCCGACACCACCGACCGGAGACCTGCCTGCGTGTCGTCTCGCCCATCATCAACGCCCGTTCACGTACACGGGCCTCGACTACTTCGGCCCCGTAACAGTCACGGTGGGCCGGGGTACACAGAAGAGATACGTGGCATTGTTCACGTGTATGACGACACGCGCAGTCCACCTGGAGGTCGCAGAGAACCTTACCACCGACTCAGCTGTCATGGCGCTGCGACGCATGATCGCGCGCCGTGGCTGCCCCGCCGAGATCTGGTCAGATAACGGCACCAACCTTCGCGGTGCCGAACGGGAACTACGCGAAGCAGCAGACCGAAACATAGAAAAGGAAGCGGCCCTACGACGGATCAACTGGCGTTTCCTACCTCCGGCCTCCCCGTTCATGGG
The DNA here is from genome assembly GCA_950371115.1 of Anania fuscalis. NCBI lineage: Eukaryota > Metazoa > Arthropoda > Insecta > Lepidoptera > Crambidae > Anania > Anania fuscalis. Next base: position 5,289,867 of record OX493352.1, read on the forward strand.
TGGGGCGTGGGAACGCCTGGTGCGGAGTGTCAAGACAGCCCTGGCAGCAGTACTGCAAGAAAGAAGCCCGCGAGAAGAAGTCCTCGCCACGCTGCTGGCTGAAGTCGAACACACTGTCAACAGTCGACCCCTTACACATGTGTCGACCGACCCCAACGATCCAGACCCCTTGACGCCGAACCACTTCCTGCTGCACGGCCCATCGTCAGACCCACAGACAGGCAAATTCGAAGACAGCGACCTCATCGGCAGAACCCACTGGCGCGCCTCTCAACGTCTAGCTGACCTCTTCTGGAGACGTTGGCTCCAGGAGTACCTGCCGGACCTCCAACACCGGCGGGAGCCCCGAGGTCGGGGCCCCGAGATCAACATCGACGACGTCGTGATCATCGCAGACAACACCCTGCCGCGGAACGCTTGGCCGCGCGGAGTGATCACGGCTGTCTACCCCGGGCTCGACGGCGTTACAAGAACAGCTGACGTGAAGACAAGAGGAGGAGTGTTACGCCGGCCTGCGAGAAAACTCGTCGTGCTGCACAGAGAAGCGGCCGCCCTTCCCACGATATAATTGCTTCGACCTGGCGGACGAAGCACGGCGGGAGAATGTACAGGACGACCGTAACAAACTGTAAATAGTTTAAGATAGATAGATAAGAATGTAAATAGGTAGGCTTAGGTAGGTTTAATAAATATTATTATTGTTTGTGTTTGATTTCCCCATAGTTATAGGTTTAAGTTAATAGGTAGGATAGGCAAATAGTAAATAAGATTTAGAAAATGCACACTCGGCAGAGCGAGTGAGAGGCCGCGGGAAAGAGACCGCAATAGAATAGGGACTGTGGTAAGTGTGACTGAAGGCGCACGATAGCGCCCTCTCTTTCACCTAAAACCCGGCCAGAAAACAGGCTTCTTTTTATAGTTTAGACAATAAATCTTATTAGAATTTTCATTGTAAATAGAAATAGACCACTAAGACCTCCTATTAGACATAAGCCTTTAACAGTTGTGTAAATAAACCTACCTAAAATGTCCATTACGTTGAAATAAAGAAAAAGTGGTGGGGGAGGCGGAGGCGACCCAAAATTTGTATATAAGAGGGGCGGTTTCTAGCCAAAGTAGTGCATTACTCGACGAGAACTCCTAGAAGCAACTTCGGACTCTCAACACTGAAGACCCCATCAGCAGCACCAATATAGAAGGGGAACCCTCCGCCGCCTCCACCCGAGTTATACCCAATATAGTATTTCATTTCGCACCGTGGGAACTCGGGGTGGGAACACTGTTACTGCGCATGACCGCGGTATTCTTCAGGTGTCTCACCATACCAGACACACACGTACGGGACCGACCGCACCTCACCACCGCAGCAGCGTTAGAAAAAACCATCATAACACCGAAATACAGTCCACTCGCTCAACAAGCGGGATAGTCCCGCACAGTAAATAAAATAATTGTCCACTTTGAAACTCTATAGAAAAATAGATATATTTTATAAAAATATAACATATTATGTACAATATCACTTAGTATAATAATGTTATAAAAAAAATATAATATATAGGTATAATTTTATGCCGCACCTGCACCTGTACGACCGGCGGGCGGGTGCTGCTGTGTGTGTGGTGCTCGGCTCAGCTCGGCTGGTGGCTGGTGGCTGGTGGCTGGTGGCTGGTGGCTGGCGGCGGCGGCGGCTGCTGCTGCTGCTGCTGCTGCTGCTGCTGCTGCTGGTGCCCATGCCGGGGTGCCGCCTCCGCCGCCCGTGTGCGCGCGTGCTCCAGTGTAGGCTCGCGACGGCTCCATCAACCGGTACGACCAGTCTGCGAATTAGTAGATTATTAGGATAGGATATAATATAATCAAATAACATATTTTAACTAATAATTACTAGTCCTCGGTTATAAATATAGACCTGCCCTCCTACATCTTATAGAGAAGCGGGCGCGGTCGGTAAGTAATTGTACAGGCTACCTAGTCTTAAGAGCATGTTAGACGCGCGGCGCGTTACAATTATTTGAATTAATGTTATTTTAAGTTTTCTTTTTCTACTTTTCATCAGTGTACATAGGTATATTATCAATGTATCGAAATTATTTATTAATTTTATTAGTTTAACATAGAACGTTCGCTACTACGGGAGCACCTTCACAGACACACCGAGGAGAGACGGTTCATGTTTTACGACCCTCCTGTCGAGTACGATAAATACGGCCCGAAGCGATACCAATATACGATATTTATCGATGCGTATGAAGGTTGGGATGTTCGCTTTTAACTTGTCGTCGAAAAAATTACGTTCATTAACTAATTACGGGAGAAAAATAACATTTAAACATGACCCTCGGTCGGTCCAGTTGACAATGTTGAAAATAAACTAACGTAGCTCCCGTAGCGTTCTATAAAATTTTATCAAATCTTTATCTTCACTAAGGTGCACTATAAGAGATTCAATGTACGAGTTTAATTGATGAATTCAATATAAATATTGTCTAGAAACGTATTTTTTTAAGATGCATGCTAGTGAAAAGTTTGAACCGTTCATACGAGAAAACGTCCAGCGACAGTGCGGCTCTCCTTACGGTATTGCCATGGCGCGTTCGAATTCACGTACCGATCTGTTACACAGCTCTATCTATCCTTTTCTCGCATTCCGCGCGCGCGCAGTCGCAGTAAGTAAACTGAACGTCGTGTGTATTACGCCGCCGCCGCCGTCGCCGCCGCAACCGCCGAGAGATCTGAAAAGAAAGAGTTTTTATTAAAAACAACAAAATAATTATCACGAAGAGAAAAATGGCAGACACAGCAGTAGCATCGGAGACACCCGCCCCGGCGACGCCTGCGAAGAAACCCAAGGCCACCGCTACCGGTGCTAAGAAGCCTAAAGCGAAGCCCACCCACCCGAAAACATCCGAGATGGTGAACAACGCGATCAAAGAGTTGAAGGAGCGCAGCGGATCGTCCCTCCAAGCGATCAAGAAGTACATCGCCGCTCAGTACAAGGTCGACGCGGAGAAATTGGCACCTTTCATAAGGAAGTACCTGAAGAGCGCTGTCGAATCCGGCGCACTGATCCAGACCAAGGGCAAGGGTGCATCGGGCTCGTTCAAATTGGAATCAAAATCGTCCGCTTCCAAGAAGCCCGCCGCGAGCAAAGCCGGCGCCGGTGCCAAAGGTGCCACCGCCGCATCCGCCAAGTCTAAGAAATCGACCGTCTCCGCTGCCGCCGGTAAGGCGAAGAAAGGTGCCGCCTCGAGCGCCGCTTCGTCACCTTCCAAGGCGAAACCGTCCGCCGCAACGAAGGACAAGAAAGCCGCCGCCGCCAAAAAGAAGCCGGCCGCCAAGAAACCGGCCGCAGCAGCCAAGGGTAAGGCCGCAGCGGCACCCAAAGCCAAGAAGAGCGCGAAACCACCAACGAAGAAACCTAAGGCTCCTAAACCTAAGAAGGCCGCCGCCACGCCCAAATCTAAGCCAGCAGCGAAGAAGGCATCCGCCGCGAAGAAGTAAACGCGCGCCGAGCCTACCTAGTAGCAACTTGTGTCGCCCGCCAGTGTTGTCGTCTCGAATGTGCACGGTGTGTGTGGGAGGTGTGTTTGTTGTTATAATGTCAAAGAAGATTCAAGATACCAAACGATCAAGACTAAGGGGGTGGTACAAAAACAACACTCACCTACTACTGACACCAATCACCGGAACGGCAGAGGCTGAGGCTGCGGTTGCAGCGAGCGTCGAATGTTCAAAAAGCCCTTTTCAGGGCTAACAATACTTTCAAACATGTGTGTGCGTGTTTATGCACATGGGTTTCTGTTCGAATGACGAGTCTCACATGCACATTCCCTCCTCCTTCCCTCCATAGCTATTATCCAACCTGCAAATATAGATAAAAATAACAACAATCATTACTCTACAACTACAACTCAATAAAAAATAATAATACAATAGATAGGACTGTGTATGTACGGACTTACTATGACCCGCCATATACTGACAATAGCATAACATAAGTGGACGGACTGATAGGATAGGACAAAATAGATAGATAGATAGATAGATAGATGGTCGGTAGGTAGGTACATACCAATTTTATTCGGTCGGTCGGTCGGTCCATCAATACATCCGTTTCGTTTTATTTACCGCACGCCGCCGCCGCACCGCACAATAATAACATTGGATCGTTTCTGTCACCTGAAATCGATCGATAGACACATTTTAAGAAATCACATTTTCTAACAGACTAATTCTTATCTCACCACCGACCGAATAATAATTATAATTTAACCGAATAGTAAAATTAATAATATAGGTTAATACGGTACTACTACAGCGAGCCCGCCACGACCGTACAAACAATAATAAATTACACACTCGCGGACACACACCTTTTCACTTCTTTCTTTATTATCTTCATAATCATTATAACTTAACTCGATTATGTACGTACGTACGATTTATTCATTAATTTAACACACACCACACGAAATTCATTCGTTACCGCCCGACTGCCCGACTTTTTCTTCATACCATTTGGCGCGCATTATTATTATGACAGCAGACAGTTTACCTTTTCTATTCGCAAACATTTTACTTATGGTCAATGAAATATAAATACATACAGCCAGAGAAAAGAATAGAAAAGGTAAAAAAAAAAATTTTTTTTTTTTCTGCCTCCTACGATCTCGTGCGTTGAGCCTGCAGCCTAGACCTATGAAAGTAAATTCGTAGATCTACAAATTTTACGCCTTGAAACAATGAGTTGAAAAAAAAACAACTGCTAAATACGTCTCTTTCTATCGATACAAGGTTTACCCGTAATGCAAAATTATTATTCATTTAAGTCACGAATGAGACGTGTAATATCGCTATCTCTTTCTTAACGCCAATACGTTCTCCCCACTATAACGTCTGCCTGCGCGAGTATATATAATGTCATAAATGAAGTTTTCCCGATAGTCTCTCTCTGCGCTAACGTAAGCGTGGTGTAAATTACTGTTGTTGTTGTCGTTTCATTCTACTCTTTAAACATGTCTGGACGCGGTAAAGGTGGCAAAGTGAAGGGAAAGGCAAAGTCACGGTCGAACCGTGCCGGTCTTCAATTCCCCGTCGGTCGTATCCACAGACTGTTGCGTAAGGGAAATTACGCTGAACGCGTCGGTGCCGGTGCACCGGTGTACCTCGCCGCGGTCATGGAGTACCTGGCCGCCGAAGTTCTCGAGTTGGCCGGCAACGCCGCTCGTGACAACAAGAAGACCAGAATCATCCCGAGACATCTTCAATTGGCCATACGCAACGACGAGGAGTTGAACAAACTACTCTCGGGTGTCACTATCGCCCAGGGTGGTGTGCTGCCCAACATCCAGGCGGTGCTCTTGCCGAAGAAGACCGAGAAGAAGGCATAAATCTCTTGCCTCCTGTCCGCTGCCGCTGTCGTTTAGAGCGACACGCGAAAGAACGTAAACACCGAATGTTGGAATCTATGTTGACAGCATCTGTGTGTTACGCTTCAAATAAAAAGGCCCTTTTCAGGGCCGCAATATGATTCTGATTATTTTTTATAAAATATTTCTTGACGATTGACGATCATACATTCGTTTTATACACGCATAATATAAAATCATACACAATACAATACAATAAATAATAATAATAAAATTGTACGTACATAATTATTAAAAGGAAGGCTGATTTATTAATGAATGATGAGTACATAATGAAATTAATAAAAAGAAAAGAGATTTCATTTTATGAGAGACGAATTGAAATTTTTCTTTATTTTTATGCGGTTCATCATTCTTAATAAAAAAATTTACATTCAAATATAGGACGCACTGACAGTTCTAGTGAAAAGAAGAAACTCCATTATTATTATTTATTTATGTACATACTCGCTTACACCGGTCTACATAATAATTATTATTTTAGATTGTACCTATTGTAAACAGTTTTCGAACGAAAGAGAGACAAAATTATCATTTTCTTCTCGCTCTACTAATTGCATTTCGACAAATGCAGCGAACGAGACATAACGATAGATGAGTGAGAGGTGAGATACGACGGGAATATACTATTGGTCGATAACACGCCGCGCATTAGTCACGATCGTATCGTTCAAGAATCGAGGTATACCCGTATTATACCCCCGTTATTACACATTCTCTCGCCGCTCTCGACTCGGCAGTACGCATTGGATACTACTACTATACTGTAATCTTCCGACATGCCGCCCAAGACGAGTGGTAAGGCCGCCAAGAAGTCTGGAAAGGCTCAAAAGAACATCTCCAAAACAGACAAGAAAAAGAAGAAGCACAAGAGGAAGGAGAGCTACGCCATCTACATCTACAAGGTGCTGAAGCAGGTCCACCCTGACACCGGTATCTCCAGTAAGGCGATGTCGATCATGAACTCTTTCGTGAACGACATCTTCGAGCGCATCGCCGCCGAAGCTTCCCGCCTGGCACACTACAACAAGCGATCCACCATCACATCCAGGGAGGTGCAGACATCTGTCAGGCTCCTTCTGCCCGGTGAACTCGCGAAGCACGCGGTCAGTGAAGGCACTAAGGCCGTCACTAAGTACACCAGCTCCAAGTGAATTGGGATACTCTCAAGTGTCTCGTCTCTCGCTCGTTCGCATCATGTGTGTGTGCGCGACAAGAAGGAGGACACTAAATCAAAAGGCCCTTTTCAGGGCCACAAAATGCATATCATAATATTTACGTTTCTATATTCGATGACGACCTCTTCATAAAGTAATACTACTCTAGATTAAGACTTCACACTACTACTGTTATATACATACGTACATATAATTAAAATAGTTAATAGACAGACTACATACATACTTAAATCTTATGTCAACTACTAGGTACATAATAATAAAATTTTAATGTAGGTTAAAATTGACACTAACAAACCCGAACCAGAGCGGGCGAACGAATCGCAGTCACTTAATAACTAGAATCGGGAAGAATACATACTATAAATTATATAAACATAATGAATTATTAAGATTTTTAATACTAGAAAAAAAAAAAATTCCGCCTCAGGTGGGATCCGAAATCTTAGATGAACCTAGCATGGTAATTGCTAAAAACAAAAATTTTAATAATGAATTATTGTACCTATGTATGAATTAAATAGATAAGATATAAAACAAAACACTAGATATAATAAAACGTCATTATCAATGTTAGGGTTTTTTTTTTTTTTTGTAAATACAACGAATTATTTTTTTTGGTTTGGTTATTGGGGTGGGGGGCATGATACGGACGCGTCTGGGTCTCTGTTAACGAACGAGCGAGCGAGAGAGACGTACGTACCCCTATACGAGAGACAGAGAAGGAAACGAATACGATCTCTCGACATCTATAAATACGACGGTGCGGCGTATACGCGGTTTTATTAGAGACCAGTAAGTCGGACGACGCACAGCTCGTTTCTTTTGTTGTTAAACTCTCAACGACTTGTCGTGTGAATAATAATAATGGCACGTACCAAGCAGACAGCCCGTAAATCCACCGGTGGCAAAGCCCCGAGGAAGCAGCTCGCCACGAAGGCGGCTCGTAAGAGTGCGCCCGCGACCGGCGGAGTGAAGAAACCTCATCGCTACAGGCCCGGTACCGTCGCCCTCCGTGAGATCCGTCGTTACCAGAAGAGTACCGAATTGTTGATCCGCAAACTGCCGTTCCAGCGTCTGGTCCGTGAGATCGCTCAGGATTTCAAGACCGATCTGCGTTTCCAGAGCTCCGCCGTTATGGCACTCCAGGAGGCCAGCGAGGCTTACCTGGTCGGTCTCTTCGAGGACACGAATCTGTGCGCCATCCACGCGAAACGCGTCACCATCATGCCCAAGGACATCCAGCTGGCGCGCAGGATCAGAGGAGAACGCGCTTAAGGAGTGTTCGTTTATTATCGTTAGCGGGACTAAGCTGTACTAAAGCGTAGTCTACGGCAACGTTATTAAACAAATAAAAAGGCCCTTTTCAGGGCCGCATATGATTCATGATGTGTGTCTGTTGAAACACAATATTTCTATCGATGAGACGACTTTATAATTTTATAACTAACTTGACTAGGTACCTATCTATCTAACAAAACTAAATAATTATTGAAGTAGTAAGTATGTACATACATACGTACATACATAATTAACTTAACATAGGTATATACTACTACATACCAGTCACTTACATACTTTCTCCGTTTAATATTAAGAGTGAATAATATATAAACCTAATTTAATAAGAGTACATAGAGAGAGAGAGAAAAACTGCCATTCGTGTGTCGCGCTTTTATAGTTCGCTAAGTCTTATGTAGGTATTATGGTACTTTTGGTTTGGCTACCTTAAAGATAAAAATGAATTCGAGAGAGACGGGTATATCAAAATCGTCCAATTAGAACTCTTTCATTTAACTCGTTACGTACCTACGTAGTACACCACCAAACACACCAGAAATATATTATTATAATATCATTTTAGGTTATCTATTCTAAGATAAATCATACTTATTTACATAAATTAGATCAAGTTTTATTAAAAAAACATTTTTTTTTTTTTCTTTCACAGACATGGTCTTTTATATACAAATGGATCATTCTCCGTCTCTATCGCACTCGACCGTACAAACGTTAGTGTGACCGAAAACTCGGCATCCTCCCCACTACGTTGCAACTCGACCCGCCGTCGCTATAAATACCGCGCTCTCGGCATTTTCGTGAAGAGTCCCGCGTTCGCGCTGTACATACGCTGTCGTTCTCCGTGTTCTAAAGAAACTACTTCATCAAGATGACCGGTCGCGGTAAGGGAGGAAAGGGATTGGGAAAAGGAGGCGCCAAGCGTCACAGGAAGGTACTCCGTGATAACATCCAGGGTATCACGAAACCGGCCATCCGTCGTCTCGCTCGCAGAGGTGGAGTGAAACGTATATCCGGTCTGATATACGAAGAGACGCGTGGTGTCCTGAAGGTGTTCCTCGAGAACGTGATCCGTGACGCCGTCACTTACACCGAGCACGCGAAGAGGAAGACCGTAACCGCTATGGACGTAGTCTACGCTCTGAAACGTCAAGGTCGCACCCTGTACGGTTTCGGTGGTTAAATCATCAATCACCGGCGGCGCGTTGTTGTCCACCCACCATTACTATTTGCTGGTTGGCTGCGGCGATCGCTACGATGACAAACACAAAAAGGCCCTTTTCAGGGCCGCACAAGTTTCGTTATACTGAATAACTGTTTCTATCGAAGACGTAATAAGCACACACACACACACACACACACACACACACACACACACACACACACACATGTATACCATACTACAAAATTGAATCATTATTACTTCGTAACGTAACCCTATAGTTTATTACCGTATTTCTTAATAATTTTCTAATACAAGAGCAAGCAACCTTAAATAAATATACTTACATCGTTTGTAATCGATCGAATCCGCGAGGATATTAATACCTAAGTATTAAGTGTTTGGTTGATAATTGAACAGTGGAATGAATGAATGAATGGATGGATGGATGGATGGAATTAATGGAAAAAAAAATATATTAGGTAAATAAAATAATTGTCCACTTTGAAACTCTATAGAAAAATAGATATATTTTATAAAAATATAACATATTATGTACAATATCACTTAGTATAATAATGTTATAAAAAAAATATAATATATAGGTATAATTTTATGCCGCACCTGCACCTGTACGACCGGCGGGCGGGTGCTGCTGTGTGTGTGGTGCTCGGCTCAGCTCGGCTGGTGGCTGGTGGCTGGTGGCTGGTGGCTGGTGGCTGGCGGCGGCGGCGGCTGCTGCTGCTGCTGCTGCTGCTGCTGCTGCTGCTGCTGCTGCTGGTGCCCATGCCGGGGTGCCGCCTCCGCCGCCCGTGTGCGCGCGTGCTCCAGTGTAGGCTCGCGACGGCTCCATCAACCGGTACGACCAGTCTGCGAATTAGTAGATTATTAGGATAGGATATAATATAATCAAATAACATATTTTAACTAATAATTACTAGTCCTCGGTTATAAATATAGACCTGCCCTCCTACATCTTATAGAGAAGCGGGCGCGGTCGGTAAGTAATTGTACAGGCTACCTAGTCTTAAGAGCATGTTAGACGCGCGGCGCGTTACAATTATTTGAATTAATGTTATTTTAAGTTTTCTTTTTCTACTTTTCATCAGTGTACATAGGTATATTATCAATGTATCGAAATTATTTATTAATTTTATTAGTTTAACATAGAACGTTCGCTACTACGGGAGCACCTTCACAGACACACCGAGGAGAGACGGTTCATGTTTTACGACCCTCCTGTCGAGTACGATAAATACGGCCCGAAGCGATACCAATATACGATATTTATCGATGCGTATGAAGGTTGGGATGTTCGCTTTTAACTTGTCGTCGAAAAAATTACGTTCATTAACTAATTACGGGAGAAAAATAACATTTAAACATGACCCTCGGTCGGTCCAGTTGACAATGTTGAAAATAAACTAACGTAGCTCCCGTAGCGTTCTATAAAATTTTATCAAATCTTTATCTTCACTAAGGTGCACTATAAGAGATTCAATGTACGAGTTTAATTGATGAATTCAATATAAATATTGTCTAGAAACGTATTTTTTTAAGATGCATGCTAGTGAAAAGTTTGAACCGTTCATACGAGAAAACGTCCAGCGACAGTGCGGCTCTCCTTACGGTATTGCCATGGCGCGTTCGAATTCACGTACCGATCTGTTACACAGCTCTATCTATCCTTTTCTCGCATTCCGCGCGCGCGCAGTCGCAGTAAGTAAACTGAACGTCGTGTGTATTACGCCGCCGCCGCCGTCGCCGCCGCAACCGCCGAGAGATCTGAAAAGAAAGAGTTTTTATTAAAAACAACAAAATAATTATCACGAAGAGAAAAATGGCAGACACAGCAGTAGCATCGGAGACACCCGCCCCGGCGACGCCTGCGAAGAAACCCAAGGCCACCGCTACCGGTGCTAAGAAGCCTAAAGCGAAGCCCACCCACCCGAAAACATCCGAGATGGTGAACAACGCGATCAAAGAGTTGAAGGAGCGCAGCGGATCGTCCCTCCAAGCGATCAAGAAGTACATCGCCGCTCAGTACAAGGTCGACGCGGAGAAATTGGCACCTTTCATAAGGAAGTACCTGAAGAGCGCTGTCGAATCCGGCGCACTGATCCAGACCAAGGGCAAGGGTGCATCGGGCTCGTTCAAATTGGAATCAAAATCGTCCGCTTCCAAGAAGCCCGCCGCGAGCAAAGCCGGCGCCGGTGCCAAAGGTGCCACCGCCGCATCCGCCAAGTCTAAGAAATCGACCGTCTCCGCTGCCGCCGGTAAGGCGAAGAAAGGTGCCGCCTCGAGCGCCGCTTCGTCACCTTCCAAGGCGAAACCGTCCGCCGCAACGAAGGACAAGAAAGCCGCCGCCGCCAAAAAGAAGCCGGCCGCCAAGAAACCGGCCGCAGCAGCCAAGGGTAAGGCCGCAGCGGCACCCAAAGCCAAGAAGAGCGCGAAACCACCAACGAAGAAACCTAAGGCTCCTAAACCTAAGAAGGCCGCCGCCACGCCCAAATCTAAGCCAGCAGCGAAGAAGGCATCCGCCGCGAAGAAGTAAACGCGCGCCGAGCCTACCTAGTAGCAACTTGTGTCGCCCGCCAGTGTTGTCGTCTCGAATGTGCACGGTGTGTGTGGGAGGTGTGTTTGTTGTTATAATGTCAAAGAAGATTCAAGATACCAAACGATCAAGACTAAGGGGGTGGTACAAAAACAACACTCACCTACTACTGACACCAATCACCGGAACGGCAGAGGCTGAGGCTGCGGTTGCAGCGAGCGTCGAATGTTCAAAAAGCCCTTTTCAGGGCTAACAATACTTTCAAACATGTGTGTGCGTGTTTATGCACATGGGTTTCTGTTCGAATGACGAGTCTCACATGCACATTCCCTCCTCCTTCCCTCCATAGCTATTATCCAACCTGCAAATATAGATAAAAATAACAACAATCATTACTCTACAACTACAACTCAATAAAAAATAATAATACAATAGATAGGACTGTGTATGTACGGACTTACTATGACCCGCCATATACTGACAATAGCATAACATAAGTGGACGGACTGATAGGATAGGACAAAATAGATAGATAGATAGATAGATAGATGGTCGGTAGGTAGGTACATACCAATTTTATTCGGTCGGTCGGTCGGTCCATCAATACATCCGTTTCGTTTTATTTACCGCACGCCGCCGCCGCACCGCACAATAATAACATTGGATCGTTTCTGTCACCTGAAATCGATCGATAGACACATTTTAAGAAATCACATTTTCTAACAGACTAATTCTTATCTCACCACCGACCGAATAATAATTATAATTTAACCGAATAGTAAAATTAATAATATAGGTTAATACGGTACTACTACAGCGAGCCCGCCACGACCGTACAAACAATAATAAATTACACACTCGCGGACACACACCTTTTCACTTCTTTCTTTATTATCTTCATAATCATTATAACTTAACTCGATTATGTACGTACGTACGATTTATTCATTAATTTAACACACACCACACGAAATTCATTCGTTACCGCCCGACTGCCCGACTTTTTCTTCATACCATTTGGCGCGCATTATTATTATGACAGCAGACAGTTTACCTTTTCTATTCGCAAACATTTTACTTATGGTCAATGAAATATAAATACATACAGCCAGAGAAAAGAATAGAAAAGGTAAAAAAAAAAATTTTTTTTTTTTCTGCCTCCTACGATCTCGTGCGTTGAGCCTGCAGCCTAGACCTATGAAAGTAAATTCGTAGATCTACAAATTTTACGCCTTGAAACAATGAGTTGAAAAAAAAACAACTGCTAAATACGTCTCTTTCTATCGATACAAGGTTTACCCGTAATGCAAAATTATTATTCATTTAAGTCACGAATGAGACGTGTAATATCGCTATCTCTTTCTTAACGCCAATACGTTCTCCCCACTATAACGTCTGCCTGCGCGAGTATATATAATGTCATAAATGAAGTTTTCCCGATAGTCTCTCTCTGCGCTAACGTAAGCGTGGTGTAAATTACTGTTGTTGTTGTCGTTTCATTCTACTCTTTAAACATGTCTGGACGCGGTAAAGGTGGCAAAGTGAAGGGAAAGGCAAAGTCACGGTCGAACCGTGCCGGTCTTCAATTCCCCGTCGGTCGTATCCACAGACTGTTGCGTAAGGGAAATTACGCTGAACGCGTCGGTGCCGGTGCACCGGTGTACCTCGCCGCGGTCATGGAGTACCTGGCCGCCGAAGTTCTCGAGTTGGCCGGCAACGCCGCTCGTGACAACAAGAAGACCAGAATCATCCCGAGACATCTTCAATTGGCCATACGCAACGACGAGGAGTTGAACAAACTACTCTCGGGTGTCACTATCGCCCAGGGTGGTGTGCTGCCCAACATCCAGGCGGTGCTCTTGCCGAAGAAGACCGAGAAGAAGGCATAAATCTCTTGCCTCCTGTCCGCTGCCGCTGTCGTTTAGAGCGACACGCGAAAGAACGTAAACACCGAATGTTGGAATCTATGTTGACAGCATCTGTGTGTTACGCTTCAAATAAAAAGGCCCTTTTCAGGGCCGCAATATGATTCTGATTATTTTTTATAAAATATTTCTTGACGATTGACGATCATACATTCGTTTTATACACGCATAATATAAAATCATACACAATACAATACAATAAATAATAATAATAAAATTGTACGTACATAATTATTAAAAGGAAGGCTGATTTATTAATGAATGATGAGTACATAATGAAATTAATAAAAAGAAAAGAGATTTCATTTTATGAGAGACGAATTGAAATTTTTCTTTATTTTTATGCGGTTCATCATTCTTAATAAAAAAATTTACATTCAAATATAGGACGCACTGACAGTTCTAGTGAAAAGAAGAAACTCCATTATTATTATTTATTTATGTACATACTCGCTTACACCGGTCTACATAATAATTATTATTTTAGATTGTACCTATTGTAAACAGTTTTCGAACGAAAGAGAGACAAAATTATCATTTTCTTCTCGCTCTACTAATTGCATTTCGACAAATGCAGCGAACGAGACATAACGATAGATGAGTGAGAGGTGAGATACGACGGGAATATACTATTGGTCGATAACACGCCGCGCATTAGTCACGATCGTATCGTTCAAGAATCGAGGTATACCCGTATTATACCCCCGTTATTACACATTCTCTCGCCGCTCTCGACTCGGCAGTACGCATTGGATACTACTACTATACTGTAATCTTCCGACATGCCGCCCAAGACGAGTGGTAAGGCCGCCAAGAAGTCTGGAAAGGCTCAAAAGAACATCTCCAAAACAGACAAGAAAAAGAAGAAGCACAAGAGGAAGGAGAGCTACGCCATCTACATCTACAAGGTGCTGAAGCAGGTCCACCCTGACACCGGTATCTCCAGTAAGGCGATGTCGATCATGAACTCTTTCGTGAACGACATCTTCGAGCGCATCGCCGCCGAAGCTTCCCGCCTGGCACACTACAACAAGCGATCCACCATCACATCCAGGGAGGTGCAGACATCTGTCAGGCTCCTTCTGCCCGGTGAACTCGCGAAGCACGCGGTCAGTGAAGGCACTAAGGCCGTCACTAAGTACACCAGCTCCAAGTGAATTGGGATACTCTCAAGTGTCTCGTCTCTCGCTCGTTCGCATCATGTGTGTGTGCGCGACAAGAAGGAGGACACTAAATCAAAAGGCCCTTTTCAGGGCCACAAAATGCATATCATAATATTTACGTTTCTATATTCGATGACGACCTCTTCATAAAGTAATACTACTCTAGATTAAGACTTCACACTACTACTGTTATATACATACGTACATATAATTAAAATAGTTAATAGACAGACTACATACATACTTAAATCTTATGTCAACTACTAGGTACATAATAATAAAATTTTAATGTAGGTTAAAATTGACACTAACAAACCCGAACCAGAGCGGGCGAACGAATCGCAGTCACTTAATAACTAGAATCGGGAAGAATACATACTATAAATTATATAAACATAATGAATTATTAAGATTTTTAATACTAGAAAAAAAAAAAATTCCGCCTCAGGTGGGATCCGAAATCTTAGATGAACCTAGCATGGTAATTGCTAAAAACAAAAATTTTAATAATGAATTATTGTACCTATGTATGAATTAAATAGATAAGATATAAAACAAAACACTAGATATAATAAAACGTCATTATCAATGTTAGGGTTTTTTTTTTTTTTTGTAAATACAACGAATTATTTTTTTTGGTTTGGTTATTGGGGTGGGGGGCATGATACGGACGCGTCTGGGTCTCTGTTAACGAACGAGCGAGCGAGAGAGACGTACGTACCCCTATACGAGAGACAGAGAAGGAAACGAATACGATCTCTCGACATCTATAAATACGACGGTGCGGCGTATACGCGGTTTTATTAGAGACCAGTAAGTCGGACGACGCACAGCTCGTTTCTTTTGTTGTTAAACTCTCAACGACTTGTCGTGTGAATAATAATAATGGCACGTACCAAGCAGACAGCCCGTAAATCCACCGGTGGCAAAGCCCCGAGGAAGCAGCTCGCCACGAAGGCGGCTCGTAAGAGTGCGCCCGCGACCGGCGGAGTGAAGAAACCTCATCGCTACAGGCCCGGTACCGTCGCCCTCCGTGAGATCCGTCGTTACCAGAAGAGTACCGAATTGTTGATCCGCAAACTGCCGTTCCAGCGTCTGGTCCGTGAGATCGCTCAGGATTTCAAGACCGATCTGCGTTTCCAGAGCTCCGCCGTTATGGCACTCCAGGAGGCCAGCGAGGCTTACCTGGTCGGTCTCTTCGAGGACACGAATCTGTGCGCCATCCACGCGAAACGCGTCACCATCATGCCCAAGGACATCCAGCTGGCGCGCAGGATCAGAGGAGAACGCGCTTAAGGAGTGTTCGTTTATTATCGTTAGCGGGACTAAGCTGTACTAAAGCGTAGTCTACGGCAACGTTATTAAACAAATAAAAAGGCCCTTTTCAGGGCCGCATATGATTCATGATGTGTGTCTGTTGAAACACAATATTTCTATCGATGAGACGACTTTATAATTTTATAACTAACTTGACTAGGTACCTATCTATCTAACAAAACTAAATAATTATTGAAGTAGTAAGTATGTACATACATACGTACATACATAATTAACTTAACATAGGTATATACTACTACATACCAGTCACTTACATACTTTCTCCGTTTAATATTAAGAGTGAATAATATATAAACCTAATTTAATAAGAGTACATAGAGAGAGAGAGAAAAACTGCCATTCGTGTGTCGCGCTTTTATAGTTCGCTAAGTCTTATGTAGGTATTATGGTACTTTTGGTTTGGCTACCTTAAAGATAAAAATGAATTCGAGAGAGACGGGTATATCAAAATCGTCCAATTAGAACTCTTTCATTTAACTCGTTACGTACCTACGTAGTACACCACCAAACACACCAGAAATATATTATTATAATATCATTTTAGGTTATCTATTCTAAGATAAATCATACTTATTTACATAAATTAGATCAAGTTTTATTAAAAAAACATTTTTTTTTTTTTCTTTCACAGACATGGTCTTTTATATACAAATGGATCATTCTCCGTCTCTATCGCACTCGACCGTACAAACGTTAGTGTGACCGAAAACTCGGCATCCTCCCCACTACGTTGCAACTCGACCCGCCGTCGCTATAAATACCGCGCTCTCGGCATTTTCGTGAAGAGTCCCGCGTTCGCGCTGTACATACGCTGTCGTTCTCCGTGTTCTAAAGAAACTACTTCATCAAGATGACCGGTCGCGGTAAGGGAGGAAAGGGATTGGGAAAAGGAGGCGCCAAGCGTCACAGGAAGGTACTCCGTGATAACATCCAGGGTATCACGAAACCGGCCATCCGTCGTCTCGCTCGCAGAGGTGGAGTGAAACGTATATCCGGTCTGATATACGAAGAGACGCGTGGTGTCCTGAAGGTGTTCCTCGAGAACGTGATCCGTGACGCCGTCACTTACACCGAGCACGCGAAGAGGAAGACCGTAACCGCTATGGACGTAGTCTACGCTCTGAAACGTCAAGGTCGCACCCTGTACGGTTTCGGTGGTTAAATCATCAATCACCGGCGGCGCGTTGTTGTCCACCCACCATTACTATTTGCTGGTTGGCTGCGGCGATCGCTACGATGACAAACACAAAAAGGCCCTTTTCAGGGCCGCACAAGTTTCGTTATACTGAATAACTGTTTCTATCGAAGACGTAATAAGCACACACACACACACACACACACACACACACACACACACACACACACACATGTATACCATACTACAAAATTGAATCATTATTACTTCGTAACGTAACCCTATAGTTTATTACCGTATTTCTTAATAATTTTCTAATACAAGAGCAAGCAACCTTAAATAAATATACTTACATCGTTTGTAATCGATCGAATCCGCGAGGATATTAATACCTAAGTATTAAGTGTTTGGTTGATAATTGAACAGTGGAATGAATGAATGAATGGATGGATGGATGGATGGAATTAATGGAAAAAAAAATATATTAGGTAAATAAAATAATTGTCCACTTTGAAACTCTATAGAAAAATAGATATATTTTATAAAAATATAACATATTATGTACAATATCACTTAGTATAATAATGTTATAAAAAAAATATAATATATAGGTATAATTTTATGCCGCACCTGCACCTGTACGACCGGCGGGCGGGTGCTGCTGTGTGTGTGGTGCTCGGCTCAGCTCGGCTGGTGGCTGGTGGCTGGTGGCTGGTGGCTGGTGGCTGGCGGCGGCGGCGGCTGCTGCTGCTGCTGCTGCTGCTGCTGCTGCTGCTGCTGCTGCTGGTGCCCATGCCGGGGTGCCGCCTCCGCCGCCCGTGTGCGCGCGTGCTCCAGTGTAGGCTCGCGACGGCTCCATCAACCGGTACGACCAGTCTGCGAATTAGTAGATTATTAGGATAGGATATAATATAATCAAATAACATATTTTAACTAATAATTACTAGTCCTCGGTTATAAATATAGACCTGCCCTCCTACATCTTATAGAGAAGCGGGCGCGGTCGGTAAGTAATTGTACAGGCTACCTAGTCTTAAGAGCATGTTAGACGCGCGGCGCGTTACAATTATTTGAATTAATGTTATTTTAAGTTTTCTTTTTCTACTTTTCATCAGTGTACATAGGTATATTATCAATGTATCGAAATTATTTATTAATTTTATTAGTTTAACATAGAACGTTCGCTACTACGGGAGCACCTTCACAGACACACCGAGGAGAGACGGTTCATGTTTTACGACCCTCCTGTCGAGTACGATAAATACGGC
The DNA here is from genome assembly GCA_950371115.1 of Anania fuscalis. Classification (NCBI taxonomy): domain Eukaryota; kingdom Metazoa; phylum Arthropoda; class Insecta; order Lepidoptera; family Crambidae; genus Anania; species Anania fuscalis. The sequence continues at coordinate 5,308,318 of OX493352.1, forward strand.
CCGAAGCGATACCAATATACGATATTTATCGATGCGTATGAAGGTTGGGATGTTCGCTTTTAACTTGTCGTCGAAAAAATTACGTTCATTAACTAATTACGGGAGAAAAATAACATTTAAACATGACCCTCGGTCGGTCCAGTTGACAATGTTGAAAATAAACTAACGTAGCTCCCGTAGCGTTCTATAAAATTTTATCAAATCTTTATCTTCACTAAGGTGCACTATAAGAGATTCAATGTACGAGTTTAATTGATGAATTCAATATAAATATTGTCTAGAAACGTATTTTTTTAAGATGCATGCTAGTGAAAAGTTTGAACCGTTCATACGAGAAAACGTCCAGCGACAGTGCGGCTCTCCTTACGGTATTGCCATGGCGCGTTCGAATTCACGTACCGATCTGTTACACAGCTCTATCTATCCTTTTCTCGCATTCCGCGCGCGCGCAGTCGCAGTAAGTAAACTGAACGTCGTGTGTATTACGCCGCCGCCGCCGTCGCCGCCGCAACCGCCGAGAGATCTGAAAAGAAAGAGTTTTTATTAAAAACAACAAAATAATTATCACGAAGAGAAAAATGGCAGACACAGCAGTAGCATCGGAGACACCCGCCCCGGCGACGCCTGCGAAGAAACCCAAGGCCACCGCTACCGGTGCTAAGAAGCCTAAAGCGAAGCCCACCCACCCGAAAACATCCGAGATGGTGAACAACGCGATCAAAGAGTTGAAGGAGCGCAGCGGATCGTCCCTCCAAGCGATCAAGAAGTACATCGCCGCTCAGTACAAGGTCGACGCGGAGAAATTGGCACCTTTCATAAGGAAGTACCTGAAGAGCGCTGTCGAATCCGGCGCACTGATCCAGACCAAGGGCAAGGGTGCATCGGGCTCGTTCAAATTGGAATCAAAATCGTCCGCTTCCAAGAAGCCCGCCGCGAGCAAAGCCGGCGCCGGTGCCAAAGGTGCCACCGCCGCATCCGCCAAGTCTAAGAAATCGACCGTCTCCGCTGCCGCCGGTAAGGCGAAGAAAGGTGCCGCCTCGAGCGCCGCTTCGTCACCTTCCAAGGCGAAACCGTCCGCCGCAACGAAGGACAAGAAAGCCGCCGCCGCCAAAAAGAAGCCGGCCGCCAAGAAACCGGCCGCAGCAGCCAAGGGTAAGGCCGCAGCGGCACCCAAAGCCAAGAAGAGCGCGAAACCACCAACGAAGAAACCTAAGGCTCCTAAACCTAAGAAGGCCGCCGCCACGCCCAAATCTAAGCCAGCAGCGAAGAAGGCATCCGCCGCGAAGAAGTAAACGCGCGCCGAGCCTACCTAGTAGCAACTTGTGTCGCCCGCCAGTGTTGTCGTCTCGAATGTGCACGGTGTGTGTGGGAGGTGTGTTTGTTGTTATAATGTCAAAGAAGATTCAAGATACCAAACGATCAAGACTAAGGGGGTGGTACAAAAACAACACTCACCTACTACTGACACCAATCACCGGAACGGCAGAGGCTGAGGCTGCGGTTGCAGCGAGCGTCGAATGTTCAAAAAGCCCTTTTCAGGGCTAACAATACTTTCAAACATGTGTGTGCGTGTTTATGCACATGGGTTTCTGTTCGAATGACGAGTCTCACATGCACATTCCCTCCTCCTTCCCTCCATAGCTATTATCCAACCTGCAAATATAGATAAAAATAACAACAATCATTACTCTACAACTACAACTCAATAAAAAATAATAATACAATAGATAGGACTGTGTATGTACGGACTTACTATGACCCGCCATATACTGACAATAGCATAACATAAGTGGACGGACTGATAGGATAGGACAAAATAGATAGATAGATAGATAGATAGATGGTCGGTAGGTAGGTACATACCAATTTTATTCGGTCGGTCGGTCGGTCCATCAATACATCCGTTTCGTTTTATTTACCGCACGCCGCCGCCGCACCGCACAATAATAACATTGGATCGTTTCTGTCACCTGAAATCGATCGATAGACACATTTTAAGAAATCACATTTTCTAACAGACTAATTCTTATCTCACCACCGACCGAATAATAATTATAATTTAACCGAATAGTAAAATTAATAATATAGGTTAATACGGTACTACTACAGCGAGCCCGCCACGACCGTACAAACAATAATAAATTACACACTCGCGGACACACACCTTTTCACTTCTTTCTTTATTATCTTCATAATCATTATAACTTAACTCGATTATGTACGTACGTACGATTTATTCATTAATTTAACACACACCACACGAAATTCATTCGTTACCGCCCGACTGCCCGACTCCCGACTCCGACTCCGACATTTAGAATAATAAAGGGGTTTTTAGGGGCCAAGTATTTATAGTTTTGACACTTTCGTAATAGTGAGCCATCACCTGTAACCAAACGACCAATCACAGATGACTTGCTAGAAAGAGATAGCTAATATGCGCACACGCTTCTTCAAGACTATTGCGTGTAAACGTCACTAATTCAAGACAAACCAGTTCTATTGAATACGTACTAGATTACTTATTTTATATAATTATTAATATATATTTGTATATTTATATAGGTTATGAATGTCACGTCCGACGCGTTCTTAATTAAACGAGCGAAGTTCTATGTCCACCGACTATACCACCTTGTCGGCAAAAAGAGTAAAATGTCACTTAGAAATAATGATGTATAATGATAACCTGTGGTGACTTACGCCAGTCCGGTGTTTGCTCACATCCCCAGATCGATCCTTAAGGGCTTTCAAATAGTCCAAAATACGTTCTTGCGCCAAGCCTCGGGGGCCCCGTGGTTTGTGCGCCGTAACAATCTCCATAGAGACTTCGACATCCCGTCTATGGCCCTCTATATGAAAGAAGCGTCGAAGCGCTTCTTTGATAAGGCCATAAACCACCCAAATCCACTCGTAGTTAAAGCCGCCACGCCCCAGAAGGATGTCGCTCGCCGATTCCGTCGGCCTCGCCACATACTCGATGACCACCGGTTGATGATATCACCGCGTTTGTCACAACAGCCAACACCGCCTTAAGCAGTTCAAATACTACACAACACAGTAGCTCGTTTCACCGCGCCCGCCGAAGGGCGCGAGGTCCCGCCTTCCATTTCGGCCGACACAGACATGTGTCTGGCCGTTTCCACGACGGCCCAAGCCGAGGTCCGAGCCTACAGAGGCGCCCTTGAGGCCCAAGTCCGATTAACCCCCAGATCGGGCCCGCCAGAAAGGAGCCCGACGGCTGCGCGAAGCCTCACACTCGGACGGGTCGCGGAGACCGCTAGTGGGGCGGGCCTAGGCTGAGCGCCTTCAGCGCTCGCCATCTCTCCCCGGTTGTAGCTGACAAGGTCTCTTCATTGGGCCGTCAGCGACAGGTCCGTCCGAAAAAAAAAAAAGGTTATGTATGTGTGGTCATATTATCACCAAGTCAAAATCTGATAGGTTCTTTGAAAAATCGATGGCAACCTTCATATAATATACACACACACATAATAATATTAGGTTGAGGAAAAGGTCTTTTCGCATTATAGTATGTATGAACTTGTAATAACGCAATGTAGATATTTGTGCCTGGTAATCTGGTTCTCAGTCATCTCATGTATGTAGCTGAGCTGATGGTGATGAAAATGGTATGAAAATAATAATGTGCCTCTTATGGAGTGAAGACATCGCTGTCGGGCAAATATGAATAATTTTTGCCCGTGTCAAAGTTAAATAAAATTTAATTCTCAGGGGCGGTACGAAGTTCGCTGGGTCAGCTAGTTTATAATTAAAAGACGGAGGCATAAAACCATCGCTATGGGTACTAAAGACATACATACATACATACATGCATACATACTAGTGCCGGGCATTGGCTTTATTTCGAGGTAGGCAGTAGATACTTACATATGTATTTATTTATGAAAATCTGTAGTTTTCATCAATGTCACACGTTTGTAAGCCTAATTGCCTATATTTGGGCGTGCGGTACCCTGATACATATACCTACCTACCTACATACATACTGCCGCATGTTGTTTGCTGACGGGCGGTGTCAAGGACTCTCAGCGATCTCTTCCAACCTAGTCAGACTGCTCATTTTATTTCATGCCGTCCGCTCTTATATAACCGGCCAAACGAGTACATAAGGCTCAAGGCTCGGACTTTACCCAGACGGAAACCGGTCCGGGTAAGTACGGTTTTAATCCATCGCTTAAGCAATGCTAAAGTTAAGGATACAGTCATACATAATTATTAATTAAACGAACTTACCTTAAGTGAAGCCGAAACGAACTTACTAACCCGCCCACCCCGTCACTTTGACATTAGTAATCGTGAAATAATAATCAACAAAAACAAACTATTTTGATTGAACTTGTGTTACCTAACTAATTATTTCATATTTGCTCTAAACTTAATGACAGGTCCGGCCGAGGGCGCTGATTGGTTGGAGACGTTCAGGAATTGATATTGTATTATTTTTTCTTCGTTCAAAAACTAGATAGTGCTCTGGACTCTCGTGGTTTGAGGCTGCAGGATGCGAATACTACATTAGTAATCTATATCATGAGAGACTGTGCTGTGAAGTACAATCTGTGTACGGACCTCCCATGGATCATAATCTCGGATAGGTAAAAATGGATTAGGATCGATTATAAGGTTCGGGCGTTAATTGTATGAAGTTGTATGCAACGGATTATGTCAAGTGTCGGGCGCGCGCACTCCTGGGTAGGTGTGACATCCGTAAGCGTTTCCCCGGATTTGTCCTAGTTTGTGGAGGCGGTTTGTTATTTATTCTGTTTTTTTATTTTTCTATTTATACCATTTTACACCGTGTTATATGCAAATTATTAATATTAATTTATTTAGCGTAATAAGTCTTTGTTTGTGCACCACATATTACATCTGTTGGTTCGACAAAGTGCAAAGAGACGCTCCATATAAATAAGGACATACTTTCTTATTACGCTGTCCACTGACCAGAAAGTTGCACAGCCCAGTTAAGCACTCCAGTAACCGAGTACCATTTTTAACCGCTGAATTAGAGGTCAATTTCTTCAAGTGACCTGGTAGCAATATTATATATTGTTGAAGTCGGTTCTTAGTTTTTAAAACTTTTTTTCAATTTAATCTGGGGGGCACGGTAGTGCAAAAATTATTTATGTTTTAAATACTTTGTCGACAATTCTAGAGGAGATTCAATTCTAAAATGCAACAGTGTTGTCACTTTATTGCAACAAACGATGTATGTGACTCTCTGAAATCAGATTTCGTCTGTTTTTGGGTACCGTTTCTCAAAAGTAAAAAAAGATCCCCATACTTTTAATATAAAATATCTCTTACGTATATCATCATATTTCTAAAATAGAAAGGATTTCCCGTACATTAGACAACAAAAGACAAGTGTACAAAAAGTTGACACAACATAAAGGATTTTAGCGCATCTTTATTAATTATAATAATAATAATATATACCCCCGACGCAAAAACGACGGGGTGTTATAAGTTTAACGTGTCTGTGTGTGTGTGTGTGTGTGTGTGTGTGTGTGTGTGTGTGTGTGTGTGTGTGTGTGTGTGTGTGTGTGTGTGTGTGTGTGTGTGTGTGTGTGTGTGTGTGTGTGTGTGTGTGTGTGTGTGTGTGTGTGTGTGTGTGTGTGTGTGTTTGTGTGATCTTAGCTCCCGAACGGATGAACCGATTTGAATGATTGAATGATTAATTAGTCGAGAGTGTTTTTAGCTATGTTTCATGAAAATCGGTCCAAGATGGCCGCCGTAACAAAATGGCGGATTACATATTTTTGTTAAACTCCCTCATTATGGGTATCCAATGGAAGGCCTGACTAGTAAATTTTTATCCTTTTTCAATTTCAAAAATTTTCAATTTTAAATTTAATTTTATTAAGGGGTAAATTTTATAGATAGTCATAGCCTTATCACTAATAATGTCATGTGTAAAAATATATTTCTTTATACGTAACATGTGTTTTATTTTCTATCACTGTGATCATAAAAATATGTTTGGTAGGTCAACATAGATCAACCGTTTATATTTCTGTTAAAAAATAAATGTAAATTACATAAGTTAACTGAGATCGATTGGTACCACCAATCAGCAGGGAAATTGATGGTTTATATAGCAACCCTTAAATCACGCACACAGCCTAAACGGGCGGCCATTATTATGCTTCACTTATGGTTAGACGAGGTTACGTCCGTATTTTTTTTACGTCCGTGGATGGCACATGAGATCTATCATATCTATCGTACCTACACAGAAATAATCTGTACCTAAACCCTTTTAATGTTAAATAAAAAATCTCATACAGCTGCCATTCTGACGTCAGAATGGCAGGTGTATTTTCATATCATGTTTATGGCTACAACCATAGATATAGAATGTACAAGATACACAAAGGCTCATTGCAAATGATACAAAAAATGTGACACGTATGTGTGTGTGTAGTAGTGTTGTTCAAGCCACAATTTTTTATCGATAAATTGCAACCGGCATCAAATTGATTTGGCACAAGTCACAATCGCCGCGGACCTTGAAGCACCTAAAGTTAAACTAAATCTTTAAACAAAAAAGAGGTGAAAATCAGTATCACGGAAAAGATGCGGGGCTTTCTGGGCTTGTATGTGTAAAGTTAAGATATGGTCGAAAAAAGGTCATATTTTTGTTATGCAAACTTCACAGTCTGGAAACTAAGAAATCTGAAAAACAAGTTTACTCGCATTAAATCGAAAAATGAGTAAATGAATATTGTGAACAAGTTTATACAGGGTGTAAAAAAAGGCTTAACGATGCCTTAAACCACGAATTCTATACATAAAACCAAGTAGAATGCAAAAAAAATATTGCTGGAAAATGACTTTTATTTTTGGGTATCAAAAAAAAATAACTTATTTCTAACCCGCAATGTATAGCGCGCACGCCACAGACTATGCCCGTGTGTGTAAGCGGTCGGCGGGCAAGCGGGTGGCGCGAGAGCACTGCGCACGATTCATTGCCGGCTGTGCCCTTTAAAGGCCTTTTATGAAAGAAGCACTGAAAATTTTTATCATGCTTCTTTGTAAAAAAAGTTTAGTATTATCAAACAGAAGACAATTTTGTTAAAATCTTTAAAAAAAAATGTAACTTTGACTGTCAATAACTCTGTAACCCGTCATTTCCCAGGTATAGTGTAAAAGAAAAAAATGATCGTAATAATACGTAGAATATGTGGTATTCGGCTTGGTTAAGCCTTTTTTTACACCCGATATAATGGAAAATAAGAAAACGGTCGTTTAAAATATGTCATCATCATCATCATCATTTCAGCCACAGGACGTCCACTGCTGAACATAGGCCTCCCCCAGTGACTCCCAGATCGGCTGGTTGGAAGCAACCTGCATCCAGCGTCGTCCTGCAACCTTTACTAGGTTGTCTGCTCAAATATTAAATATGTAACCTATTTAAAACAATTTCATATCATAATTTCATTTTAACATATTCCTTATAATCACAGAGTTAATATTATACCACTTACAGTAGGTGGTTCTGTGTTCATAGAGTTGGGCATCAAACACAGGTGTCAATCGAATGAAATAAATGCACTTCAATAATCGTGACATTAAGTATGTTTTTTTTTAAGTTGGTATTATGATTAATTGATAAATTTTGTTTTCGTTTATTTGTAATATTTTTTTTAAATATAATATCTTTATTAATTTTGTTTTTGACGAGAAAATATTGTTACTTGTCTGTTTTTTTTAATTTTATTCCTTATTTTCTTACCATAATATGATGTCAAAATTATTTAATATCCTCTAAATAAATTAAAACATACTTGATGTCACAATTCTTGAAATGCTTTTATTTTATTTAACTGACACCTGTGTTTCATTCCTAACTCGAAAATAATAATAAATAATAATAAAATAATAATAATAATATACGTCGAAAATTTCTTTTAACGAAACATCTGTCCTCAAAATGTTTACTGTTTCCGCGGAGTCCAATCTGGCCTGTTTATAACTCTTATCCACTTTTCGCGAATTTCAGGTTAAGATGGTATTCTTAAAAAAATATTTTATATTATACTAAATATTTGACTAAACTATACAGAATTCTTTTAGTCGTTTATAAACAAGTTATATTTTAGATGCCCAAAAATAAAACTAAAATCTCATAATGTAATCACAAAAAAACAGTATTGGAGTGTTTTTTTTGTGAACAAACATGATTAATATTTTTTTAGTAATTGCTACTAATCTTCTATACCCACAAATGGCTGTCGATATTTTATCGATACTTATGACGTCACCGCTAGTTCAATCCCTAGTGTAGACATACAATTTACTATTTTACCTAATATTTATTGTAATTATGTCTTTAACTAAGAAATACACAAACACACACCAAACAAAGTTCATATTCTTCTGTAAAATCCAAGTTCTTTGTCGATTATAATTACGAATTAGACACAAATTTGTTTCAAAATATTTTCATCAAAAAATGTATTTACCTGTGAAATGTGTATTTATTTGGGTTATATGTTCTTGTCACATCACAATTTATAATTAAACAGCACCCCATGTCTACAGAAATATTTAAATAAGTTTTCCGTTTGTAATTTTGTATATTTTAATAAAATTAATTTTGACGTTTGAAATTGAAATCATTTATAGTCAGTTAAATATTTTTTTGTGTCACATAGGTACATTGACATCTGTCTTTTTCTATCTTGTAGGGTGCCCGCAAGGATATGATGTCTCTTTTCCACGCTTTGTCAGTCTTTAAGAGCGTAGCGAATCCTAAGTCTATGGCTACAACTATCATCCTGGAACCTATGTCAATTAACTGTACCTAAATTAGTACCTACTCAACCATGCAATACATAATGAAATATCATTGCGTTTAGTGGGCAATTTAAATTGTGCTCCTAAGTCCTAAACGCCTACAAAAAACTAATGAGCAAATAATTTGAACACACAAAAGTAAGATTTGTAGGCGTTTACGACTTAGGAGCAAAATTTAAATTGCCCACTAAACGCAATGATATTTCATAATGTATTGTATGGTTGAGTAGGTAACATAACATAAACATAGGTAACATAGGTTACAGGATGATAGTTGTAGCCATAAACATGATATGAAAATACACCGGCCATTCTGACCTCAGAATGGCAGCTGTATAAGATTTTTAATTTAACATTAAAGGTACAGATTATTTCTGTGTAGGTACTGTTTAGTAGAGTTTAGGAAGTATTGTTGATGATATATTTCATCAAGATACAGAAACAAAATGTGCCATCCTGACGTTCACAAATATTTGGATTGTTATTATTTTACAGTAAGTAATACTGAGCAGAACTGGAGTGTACATTGTAATTCTATATTACTACAAAATAATTCTGACGGTATGACATGGCGGTATTAAAAGGCAGTCTGACGAGACCAATGAGCATTGGTCACCAGCAAAGCAGAAGTAGGTGACGCAATTGTTGCTGCTAAAAGCAGGTCTTTGAAGGAAGCCAAGTGAAAGAAAGTGAACTGCAGCGCTCTGTTTGACCATGAACGTGGCAGAAAAGACGTTAGTTATTCAAACAAAACATGATATTTTAGACAGTATACCAGAAAACCATGAAGGGTGTGATGATTATGTGATGACATCACTCCACTGCTGGCCTTTCCCAATGTACGACAGTGAGCCCAATCCTCGGCTATTTTTATGCATCCATTTCCAGCAGATTAACATTTAACATCGCATTGTGGTAAAAAGTAAGATAAAGATGTAAAAGTTGATGATGATTGATTGATGATTTTTTTCAAGTGTTATTTATCTTCAATTAAACCTTGCATGAAATTGCTAAAAAACAAAAATTTACAATAATAATAATGTTTAAAACATACCTATAAAGTTTTACTAAAACTTGCTGAGTCAAAATCAATAATTATATAAAAATAAAGTTTATGTGCTAAATTTTTTATAGTCTTTTAGTGTGTCGTACGTACCCAAACGGTAAAACGGGACTCTATACTTAGACTCCGCTGTCTAGACTCCGCTGTCGTTGTCTGTCTGTCTGTCTGTCTGTCTGTCTGTCTGTCTGTCTGTCTGTCTGTCTGTCTGTCTGTCACTAAACCTACGGAACCCTACACTGCGCGTGGCACGACATGCACTTGGCCGGTTTTGATGCTTGCTTCAGTGCAGAGCACAATGTTGCTAAATTATGAGACACACTAAATATCCTGTACTCCACGCGAACGCAGTCGCGGGCACAGCTAGTATTGAATAAAATAAAGACCCCGACGACCTCCGTAGCCAAGAGAAGAGCACATCGGACTTAAAATGGCGCCACCATCTCTGAGGTTCCAGGTTCGATCCCCGGTCGGGCAAAGATTCTACTGGAGACATTAATATTCTACCTGGTCATCTGAACTGTACTGCAAACGAGTATTAAAATGTTATGGCATACCATGGTCTTAAACAAGGCATTCATAAGCCAACCAGGTAATTTACGGACCATTCCCCAATATTACTCCAAATCAATAAGTCACAGGTCAGAAAACAACCTATGCCACTTATCAAAACCACGACTGATTATGAAGCAATTAAGAAAAATATCTTGGAACTAGATTGGACTAACTTCTATAACCATACAGATGTAAATACAGCTACCGAATAATTAAAAATTTACAAAAAATATATATATATATATATTCACAACCGTAGGTAAAGACCTCGCGAATCATACTCTAGATGAATTAGAACTATCAGAAACAGATTTAGTAAATAAAATCAAAGATACATCAACACCATCTCAGTCTATGTCTCTGTATCCTACCAATATCTTTGAAGTTAATAGCATTATTTCCAAATTAGACTCAAGCAGTGCTTGCGGCGGGGACCTAATTAATGTATTTTTTTTAATACAGGGATATTTCCATCGTCATTTAAGACAGCCATAGTTTGTCCAATATTCAAAGCTGGCGACCGTTATAATCCCTCGAACTATAGGCCGATTTCACTCCTACCGGCCATGTCTAAAATAATAGAAAAGCTTGTAAATGTTAGGCTTATCAACTATTTAAAAAAATTAAATATCTTGTCGGAAAATCAATATGGTTTTCGAGCTGGCCAATCAACGGAGGACGCTATGCTCAAGCTGACTTCCTTAATTACAGACTGCCTAGACAATGGAGAGTTCTGAGTCGGAGTTTTTTTGGATCTCCAGAAGGCTTTCAACACACTCTCAATTCTCATACTACTTGCACGCCTAGAAAACTCAGGAATAAGGGGTAAAGTTGAAAACTACCTTAGCACAGATGTACAATGTAGTTACGGTGTCCCACAGGGCAGTACCCTTGGCCCTACCCTCTTTTTGTTATAAATAAATAGCCTATGTAGGTTAAATATCCCTGATGCAGACACTATAATGTTTGCCGACGATACTGTGGTGCTGTTCCGTGGCAAAACTTGGAATGAGGTTAAGAGCGCAGCAGAATCAGGGTTATGCCATATAACATCATGGTTAGAAGATAACCTCCTTTCAATAAATTCTCAGAAGACAAAATTCTTATGTTTCAGCAAAACAAAAGTAGAAGCCCTGATAGTAACCTAGTTTTTTTTTATTTATTTTTTTATACTATTAATTTTATGGAGGGTTTTTTCTAGAAGAAGATGTCACCCTCATAGTGCTTACATTTTACATTTTAGTCTAAATAACAATATTACGTCGTTTGATTGAAATTTGTACAAGAATTTAAATACCTATCTGATACGTATAGTTAAACATATTAAAAAAGTCGTTTCTGCTCATATTGGTTCCGTCAAACCAAGGACATCTACACAGAACAGGTTGTATTGTTCTGTACCAGATGCCCTTCGTCAGAGACCGTTCATCAAAATATTCACTCCACTGTTTTGAACATCGACGCTTTACTACTGACAACAGATCTGATGAGGTAAGTAGAAAATTAACTTCAATTCCTTCGTGTGTTGTTTTCTTAGCTAGTGCATCTGCGATTTCGTTTCCTAGAACACCAATATGAGCAGGAACCCATTGTAAGATAACCTTCTTATTTTCACTGTTTAATGCTAAAATGGATTCCATAATCAGGTAGGCTATCGGTGTTCCTCGAAAACTCGAGGTACACCGAGCCAAGTGTTGCAAAGCGCTCTTGGAGTCTGACAGGACGGTGAAGCTATGGAAATCAATACATAACTGAGATTCTGGAATCCATCTTTAACTTGCATTTGACGTTGTTTTGAGGATCATAAAAAGCGGCCCCGACCCCACAATCATCTTTCGACCCATCCGTAAACAATTTGTAAAATCCAGAGTAACGTTTATAAATGGTCCGGTTGCAAAGTTCGAGTAGTTCATTTTGATCATACTTATTTTTACTTTTGTCTATACAATACAAGTCCCAATAGATGCTGTCGAGTAAATCCACATTGCTGGTCCATGTTTTTAATGGGAACATATCAAGCTGTTTACTACGATGCATGCGTATTTCGTTCAAATATCGGTGGACATAAATTAGTAACGGTAACTTTTTCTGATTCCAATAACGAATGTGAGGTGGTTCATCCAGTTTGTTTAAAATATTGATAAGTTAATTACAAGAGACAGATTTACTCTTTAGCCAATACTTTGCCGCCAGATAGTGTCTTCTGACGAATAGCGGTGGAATGAACATATCGTTCTCCATGACGTGTATAGGGGTAGATTTAATGAACCCTCCAATCAATCTTAAGCATTGATTTTGTAAGATATCAATTTTATTTAATAAGGATTTACAACTAAATACAATCGCCTTAAGTGAGTGGGATGAATGCCCCAACCGGGCCCCCTAAAGATTTTTAAGATATTCAAAAGTTTCATTACTTTCTCTTTCATTTCATTTAAATGTTTTGACCATCTCAGTGATCGATCGAACCATACGCCTAGATATTTAACAGTATCCACCTCGTCTAAATAAGTATCATTAATTTTAATCTGAATTGTATCTCTCCTAAAACCCCTTTTAAATATACAAACTTTACTTTTACTAACTGACACCTCTAAGCCTATTTCTGACAAAAGGTCAATAAATTTGTTCAAAGCCATAGACTTAGGATTCGCTACGCTTAAAGACTGACAAAGCGTGCAAAAGAGACATCATATCCTTGCGGACACCCTACAAGATAGAAAGAAATAGATGTCAATGTATCTATGTGACACAAAAAAAATATTTAACTGACTTTATATACCACCAATTTCATACGTCAAACCTAATTATAATAAAATATAAAAAAATACAAAATGAAAACATTTTTTTTATATTTCTGTAGACAGGGGGCGTTGTTCAATTATTATTTGTGATGTAACAAGAAAATACAACCCTAATAAACACACGTTTCACAGGTAAATACATTTTTGATAAAAATATTTTGAAACAAATTTGTGTCTAATTCCTAATAATAATCGACAAGGAACTTAGATTTTACAGAAGAATATGAACTTTATTTGTTGTGTGTTTGTGTATTTCGTAGTTAAAGGCATAATTACAATAAATATTAGGTAAAATAGTAAATTGTATGTTTACACTAGGGATTGAACTAGCGGTGACGTCATAAGTATCGATAAAATATCGACAGCCATTTGTGGGTGTATAAGATTTTTAGCGATTACTAAAAAAAGATTTATCATGTTTGTTAACAAAAAAAACACTCTAATACTGTTATTTTGTGATTACATTATGAGCTTTGTTTTATTTTTAGTTTGACGACCTCCGTGGCCGAGAGGCGAGCATGCTGGACTTTAAATGGCGCCGCCATCTCTGAGGTTCTGGGTTCGATCACCGGTCGGGTCAATGTAGAAAACGAACTTTTCTATATTGACCCGGGTCTGGGTGTTGTGGTACCCTCGTTGTTTCTGATTTCTTTAACACAGTGGCTTTAGCTTCTTACCTTAGGATCAGAGCAATGTATGTGATGCTGTCACATGTTGTATGTATTACTGTTAGTTTCGTTTACAAACAAAACGTGATGGGGTGAGTAGTTTCTTGAAAAAAGTTGTTTGTTAATATCAGTATAAACAAACAAGTTTTAAACTCTAACAAAATTTTCTTTTAAAAAAATGTGCACCTACGTCCCACCTGCAGGGCACAGAGACTATGTTTGTTGTTGTCCACTTAACTGTTTGTCGCCATTTTTAGGGTTGCGTAGTCCTGAAAAGGAATCCTTATAGTTTGGTCATGTCCGTCTGTCTGTCTGTCCGTCCGACGTTTTGCTTGGAGACTGTTGACCCTAGAGAGCTGTTACTTTGTGGAAATATGTATATAGTAAAGCTTGCCGACAAAGTGGTATAACATTTTTTTTTATTTTTTTTTATAGGGTAGCTGCCATGCATGTAACGTGAGCATATTTTTTTATCATCGTCTACCACATCGTGTGTGGTATCTTTGAATAGGTCCTTCAAAATTACTTTAGGGTTACTTAAACTATTTTTTGATTTAGGGATACACACAACACAGAACACAGAACCACCTACTGTAAGTAGTATAATATTAACTCTGTGATAATAAGGAATATGTTAGATGAAATTATGATGATATTATATTTTCTCGGGTAATTAAAAATTCACGGTGCATAAGGCGGGCAGAAATCAGAGCAATTCATTCGATCGAGCAGCAGCTTAGAAGAATCACCTCTCCTAAGGAAAATAGGAAGAGCCCTGGGAAGAACACTAGAAAGAACACCAGGAAGAAATATTAGGAAGAAAAATACAGCCACCTCACCGCACACAATACAGTCCACTTTTCGAACATTGGGTTGGCTGTTACTCCGTGACCTGACATAGGTAGGCATTTTATTTCACGCCCCTCACACCAAGTTACTACGCGGCATCCGACCGTCTGGCTTCTACTTCACACCAAGTCCAGCTACGTGTCATCCGGCACACTAGGAGTCACTGGGGGAGGCCAATGTTCAGCAGTGGACGTCCTGTGGCTGCAATGATGATGATGATGATGACATATTTAAAACGACCGTTTTCTTATTTTCCATTATATGTATAAACTTGTTCACAATATTTAATTACTCATTTTTCGATTTAATGCGAGTAAACTTGTTTTTCAGATTTCTCAGTTTCCAGACTGTGAAGTTTACATAACAAAAATATGACCTTTTTTCAACCATATCTTAACTTTGCACATACAAGCCCAGAAAGCCCCGTATCCTTTCCGTGATACTGATTTTCACCTCTATTTTGTTTAGGGGCGTGCGGTGACATTGATGAAATCCACTGATTTTCATCAAAAATACCAAAGTAAGTATCTACTGCCTACCTCGACATAAAACCAATGCCCACCACTGATTTTGTTTAAAGATTAGTTTTAACTTGTGCTTCAAGGTCCGCCGCGATTGTGACTTGTGCCAAATCAATTTGATGCCGGTTGCAATTAATCGATAAAAAAATTGTGGCTTGAACAACACTACTACACTCACACATACGTGTCACATTTTTTGTATCATTTGCAATGAGCCTTTGTCTATCTTGTACATTCTATATCTATGTTCAAAGCTAACTGTAAATTTTGGGAACCTTCTGATAAAGTGACGCAAGTATTATATATTACGAAATCGTCTGCATACTGTGAGATATATACATGGTCTATAAAGTTACAAATCTTTCTAGTTGCTATGTTAAAGAGGTGAGGTGATAGTGGATCGCCTTGTGCCAGGCCCATGTTCGTGCTTCTAGATATAGTATTGTTCCGTACATGGATTTTAAGTGTTCTTTGATTTAAAAAGTTCCACAAATACGAACACAGTCTAGAGCCAGCACCAGCATCATCCAACGTCAAAAGTAAAGCTTTAATATCAATGTGATTGTAGGCATTATTTATATCGAGAAAACATGCCACTGTTGGTTTATTTTCAGCAAAACGTTTTAAAATTCTATAAGTCAAAATGCTAAGGTTATCGTAACAAGAATAACCCTTTCTAAAACCGGTAGTATGAATTGAAAATAAATTATTGTGAAATGTTGTGAAATACCTATTTTACAAAGGCATGACAACATAGATATAGGACGAAGAGATGAAACTGCTGACTGATCTCTCCCTGGTTTTGGTATAGGGACCACTATGATTTCTCTTATTGAAAAGTTGGGTTAAAAAACGTTTAGTGTTTAATGGCAAGTGCTTTATCATTAGATAACTTATATCATCTGCTCCAGGAGAAGTATTTTTAGCTGGTATGCTGTTTTCCACTTCTGTCTCTGAAATCGGACCATCCAATCGGTTATTATTGGAAGAAAATCTTGGGCAGGCCGGTGAAACAAAATCAGGGGCCAGATCATGGTAACAAAGCACTTGCCATATCGTCGTTTACACATTGATAGTTTTTAACAAAATTGTATCCCTTGATCCACTTCATTTTTTCCCAAAGTACTTTAGCAGTCGTAGATTGATCTATAGATGAGCAGAAATTCTGAATTTTTTTGATTTTAGCTTTACGAATTAGATTCTGTGCAACATTTATTTTACGTTTCAAAACATCTTAGTTGCAGGGGGTTGGGTTTCGACGAAAACGCGAGAGTGCCAAACGGCGTTCTGCCACTGCTTTTGATAGTGAGGGGTCCCAGTAAGGCTTAGGAGAGAATTTACTAATAGGATTTTGAGTTAAAATAGTATAAGGAATACTAATTTCTATGTTGATATAATCGACAAAAATGTCATATGATTTTTGTAAATCATTTAAGATTGAGAAATTTTCAAAGAGCTTTTCTGCAATTTCATTATATGACGTTAAATCAGCCTTTTTGAAATTTCTTTTTCTGGTGGCCGGCAATATTGGCATGGGCGTGGCTATCGATATCTTAATAAATCGATGGTCGCTACCTAGCATTTCATTTAAAGTCTTATAATCAAATTTTAGTGCTATATCGGAGGTGGATATGGAAATGTCTGGGGAGGACTGTTGTAAAACACCATTAACCAGTCTTAGTCTTGTCGGAGTGCCATCATTTAGTACGACAAGGAGGTTTTCTGACAACGCATCGTATATCTGATTTCCCCTTTGGTCGTTTTTTATCGACCAATTAGTGTGGTGCCCATTAAAATCCCCGAGAAACACCGTCTTTTTAGTAGAAATTGAAAAAATGAAATCCCAATCCTGAAAATTGGTACGTACAGAAGAGGGGCAGTACAACCCAATCACATTTTCAATATCAGTGCAGTTGTAAATTTTAACATGAATAATTTGTATCTCTGGATTTGGGTGACGAACACTAATACGTTGAGATTGTACAGACCTATGTGTAAAAATCGCTTAACCACCATAGGAATCATCACGATCACAGCGATAAATATTGTAGTCTCTAACCTTTATGTGATTTTCCGGCTCCAACCAGGTCTCGCAAACAGCAGCAATGTGGATATTCTCTTGTAACAGCAAGTTTTCAAAACAATTTAATTTAGGTCGCAGGCTTTGACTGTTCCACAAAAGAGTGTTAAAATTACTACGTACCTACATTGTTTTTATCTACTAACATATTCTAATAATAATTTTAAAATTGGCCACTCTGAAATATTTTCTACCATAATTAAAATTAACCATTCGATACAACACTTGATTGCACACTTGAGTTTTTGTTGGAAAGAATCACTTCTCGTAAATATAATTTCTTTAAGTCTGGACAACAACTCCCCGAAGGTAACATCTCTTTTCAGCCGTGACTCATTTTTTATTTTGGGCCCAGGGTTTGAATCATCTTCTGAGTTCTGTGACATGTTTAATGAAAGGTCCTCATTGTATATTTGTGATTCGTTTCTATCATATTTGGACGTTGTGGAAGCTTTTCTAGCAGATGTTCCTAGCTTTTTCTTCGACTTTGAGATGTTTCCTCTCTTATTGTGTGGCATATTGGAGTGAACGTCTGCCTGTACCTTAACGGCGGAGGCATAGCTGCGAGGAACGGGTTGGATATTCGCTTCTGTTGTTTTTTGTTTAAACAGTGGTGAGAACATATTGTTAGAATTCGATAACTCAACTGTGTGCTCAGAGCAAAGTGGTTCTGGGAAAGAATATGGTTGATTTAAATTTGTAAGATTTTCACCACTAGGAGACTTGGGTACATACATTGAACGAGCTATCCTATATGTACAGTTAAATTCTGACATAATTTCACGTATTCGTTTTTCTTTACGGAATTCAGGACACGCCGATTTATTAAGCGCCATATGGTCACCCTGGCAATTGACGCAAACGTATACTTGAGTATCGCAATTTTCGTGTTTGCCGCTACATTTTGGACATATAGGTTTCTCAGAAGGACATCTGGATCGTGTATGTCCTAGTTTCCAACATATAGAGCATTGTGATACAGGGAAGACGAATGGCTCCACCTTAATGCGAAGATCATCTACGAAAAAGTGAGATGGCAGGAACGAGCCCTTGAATGCCAGTCTAACGGTTTCACTTGATGTCCATTCTCCATTGGCGCTTCGTTTTTTTAGACGGAAAACAGAAGCCAGAGGCGCGCGGCTGTCGCATTTGATATTGTTTTTTATCTCCTCGTTAGTAAGGTCCATGTCAACGTCTCTGATAGTACCATAAGTATAAGTGACTTGCAGAGACTTTTGAAAGTTCCAACCTTTATCTATTAATTGTTTGGAAGTGATCATTTTTTCCATGTTTAAATCGTTATCAAAATCCACTCTGATTTTATATGGGGATAAATAATTAATTTTGATAATATCCCCAATGTTCAAGTCCTCAAATATTCTCGCCAGTGTAAATTGTTTAGGTAATTTTTCTTTACTAATAACTAATTTCCATTCCCCATCCTCCTCTTCTGTCCTACGTTTTGTTGGTCTTTCAGTTTTTATTTCCTCGCTTCTCTCCATATTTGTATATTCTGTCATATTTTTTGCACGTTCGTTCATTTCTTTAACGCATTCATTTAGGTAGATACTTGGGCTTGGTGTCCTTGGTTCGGTTGTTATTGACGGTTCGGTTGTTATTGCCGGTTCGTCTATATTCATTATTTTTTCGGAGTTAGCGTCCATTCTTGCCGTAGTAAACAAGTCACATAATAGACGCACAGGTGCGGCGCATGCGCATCTCGCCCGTAGGCAGTAGGTATGCTACCCGCCCGATAAGCGGACAGCTGTTGCCCGCCGCACACGGCGTTAGATGCCTACTTTGCGCGTCTCGGAATTACTGGTAGTAAAGATATTCACGCGCGACACACGACTGCCTCGCACGAACACCGCCGCGAGAATCAGTAACCTAGTTCTTACCCTACACACTTTTCCTTGTAACCGGGATGTCCAGTCAAACTGTGTCTGTCCAGCTCTCTCCCGTGTTTCCACAATACGATACCTAGGTGTTATTGTAGATGAAAATCTTCAACGGGGGCAGCACCTTAATGTAATCGAAAACTCATATTTGCTTTTAAACAACTTCGTCTTGCTGCGGACCATGTGCTTCTTATCTCAACATACAAAGCCCTTTGTCAGTGTATTATCACTTACTGCATTTGTGTTTGGGGAAACGCTGCCAAGACGCATATTCTCGAACTCGAAAGAGCCCAAAGGGCTGTCCTCAAAGTCGCGCTAGGTCTGCCATACCGGTTCCCAACGGAGCAACTGCACCAACAAGCCAGGGTCCTCTCAGTACGTAAACTCTACGTACTCCTTACACTGTGTAGGTTCCATAGAAAATAGTTCCACATATCCCCTTATCCAATAATATAATAGTGACTAAATATAGAACTCCCACCACCCACTCCATACTTGCTAAACGACACTTTAAATACATGGCTTTGCGTCTTAAGGCTCATACACTTATCTGGCTACTAACGTTTGACTATAACGAGTTAGAAGAGACAGTCCACGCCATTGCTAGTTTTGTATAAAATGTATATTTTACGAAATACGACACACACACACACACACACACACACACACACACACACACACACACTTTTCATTTCTTTATTTATCTTATTGAGTGCACTTATTATTTAGATAAATATGTAAAGAGGAGCCTGCCTCTCATTACACAGGGCAACCTTTTATGAGAGCAGTTCAACCACTGTATTGTTGTAAGTGTAATTAATAAAGAGAATTTTAATTTTCATTGTCATCTTTCAGATAATGTAAGAATATCAATAAATGCCATTTTGGGAGGTTAAGGTGTACCGGCATCTCCCATGCCGGAATCAAACTCCGTAAGTATTCAGATGGCGTGTCGGTTTATTGTTTGCCAAAGAAAGTGATCGCAGATCACTGTACTTAATTAGTAGTTCTTACAAGTAATCTCACATGTATGAACTTAGCGTCCCCATAGACAACCTACCAAAAACATCCTAAACAATGATCAATGTTGCCAATCTAACGCAGGTAATAGTTGCGTTCCACAATCAATGCATTTGACATTGAGTGCGTTCCGAAAGCTGAACGCCACACCACCCCCCCACGGAGAAGGATAGTTCAACTGAAAAATATGTAGTCATTTTGATTTTTAAACCTAACATGTCTACCGGAGCGAGTGATATATGGCCTTTCTTCAGGGGCTGTGGTTTCGGTAGGAGCAAGCGCAGGCTGTGACGGTGGGTTTTTAACAGGTGTACACTCTCTGTGTGTAGTCGCTTGATTAAAAATTTTAGGCTCTCGGTTAGCTGACGTAAAATGTTCGACGAAAGCCGGCTTGACGCGATCGATGCTGACTGTAGACTTTTTGCCTTTGATACTGATGGTCAGTGTTTTACCGTCATTCGAGCGTTCTAAAATTAGGTGGGGACCAGTGTACGGCGGTTGAAGTGGACGTCGGACAGCATCGTCGCGTAGGAAAACATGAGATGCTGAAAGAAGATCTTTGAAAATGAAAGTGGCCGGTTCTGTGTGTCGAGAAGCAGGAATTGGTCTTAAACTTGACATTTTGCGCCGCAATTTTTCGACAAAATCACTGGGATTTTCGTGTATGGGGCTGGTGTCGGGTACGAGCATCTCCCCCGGTAGACGTAAGTTTTCGCCGTAAAGCATCTCTGCAGCTGTAGCCTAAAGGCTTCATTCAATTCATTCAAGAAGACATAAATGTCTTCTTTGAAGGCTGTGCGCATGCCAAGCAAGACAAATGGCAGAGATGTGACCCATGAGTTATCGTGGCACATGAGAGCCGCTTTCAATTGACGATGTACTCGCTCTATCATTCCGTTAGCACTAGGATGGTAAGAGGTCGTTCTGGTCCGTTTAGTTGCAAAATGTTGCATTAATCGGCGGAAAAGGTCGGATTCAAATTGAGAACCCTGATCGGTTGTTATAATCGAGGGAACTCCAAAACGAGCAGTCCACTCTCTTGTGAAAGTATCAGCTACTTCTTCGGCCGTAATAGAACGCATAGGCCACACTTCGGGCCATCGGGATACCCTGTCTATAGCCGTCAAACAGTAACGAAATTCTTTACAGACGGGTAATGGGCCAATGATGTCGATGTGAACATGGGCAAAGCGACCGGATGGTTGTGCGAAGGTTCCTAGTGGTGCAGAGTTGTGCCTCGAAATTTTACTACGTTGGCAGGCTAAACAAGAGCGGGCCCACTGTTGACAATCTTTTCTGATTGAAGGCCAGACGTAGCGGCTTGTTATCAGACGGGTGGTTGCTCGTACACCTGGATGACTTAAATTATGCAGCTTATCGAATACCGCGCGACGAAACGGGGAGGTCAGGTAAGGGCGTGGTTTACCCGTGGATACGTCACAGAGGATAGAAAACTCGGAACCCGGAAAAACAATTTTGGAAAATCGCAGGCTAGTGGAGCTATTTTGTAGGTCTGCGAGTTCTTGGTCGGTTTCTTGAGATGTTGCGAGAGCATGATGATCAGCTTCGAATGAAATAGCCTCAATTCGCGACATGGCATCAGCGACGATGTTATCTTCGCCTTTTATGTACTGGATGTCCGTAGTGAATTGGCCTATGAAGGATAGCTGGTTTAGTTGAGGCGGAGGAAGCTTCTCGCGGCGTTGTACGGATGCATACAGCAACGGTTTGTGGTCCGTAAAAATGGTAGTGTGGTTCAAGTATGTGACGAAAATGTTGTACGCTTTCGTAAACGGCTAGTAGCTCTCGGTAATAAGTTGGCCACTGCGTTTTTGGGTGGCTCAGCTTTTTGCTAAAGAAAGCTAGAGGCTGCCAATTGCCATTAACCTTTTGTTGCAACGTAGCTCCAATGTGGGTACTGGATGCGTCAGTAAATAATCCGAGCGGAGCGTCAGAAATTGGGTGTGCTAGCAAGGTTGCTTCAGTTAGGCTTTCTTTGCACTTCTGAAAGGCGTATTCTAATTCTTTGGTCCACGGAACGGGTTTGGATCCTTTGATTTGGTTGGTGGCTAGAATGTCGATTAATGGAGCTTGGTACTCGGCGGCTTTGGGTATAAACTGGCGGTAGTAGTTTAACATACCCAAAAATCTTCGAAGGCCTTGTGCCGTTCTGGGCAAGGGAAAGTTTTTTATAACATCAACTCGTTGACTGGGCGGCTTAGTACCTGCTGCTGATATGTTGTAACCCAGGAACGTGACCTCTTTTGCTCCCAACACACACTTCTCACAGTTTATGACCACGCCGTATTTTTGTAAGCGCTGGAACAGCATTCGTAGGTGTTCTTTATGTGAAAAGGCATTTTTTGAAAAAACCAAAATGTCATCGACGTAAGGAAACACAAAATCTAATCCCCGGGTGACTTCATCGATAAACCTCTGGAAAGTTTGACCAGCATTTCGAAGCCCGAAGCTCATGAACGGGAATTCGAAGAGGCCAAAGGTGGTAATTATAGCGGTTTTGCATACATCCGGAGGGTTTACAGGAATTTGCTGGTAGGCCTTTACCAGGTCGATGGTACTGAATATTGTGGCACCTCTGAGATTGTGAGCGAGGTCCCCTATATGCCTAACAGGGTATCGGTCAGGTATGGTGCGGGCGTTCAACGCGCGATAGTCACCGCACGGTCGCCAAGATGCGTCTTTTTTGGGTGCCAGGTGTAATGGCGAAGACCATGAGCTGCTGGATGGTGTAGCCGTACCTGCTTGCAACATATCGTTAAAAGCTTGCTGTGCGGCTTTCAGTTTTTGAGGGGCGAGACGGCGGGGTCGACTGTTTACCGGTGGGCCAGCAGTGGTGTTTATGAAGTGAACTGTTTCGTGTTTTACTACATGTGGTAGACCAGGTGGTCTAGTGATGTCGGGGAACTGGCAAAGGATGTTAAAATATGGAGAGTTGCAGTCTCTAGCTGTAATGGTTTTGACACCATTGAGTTGATTAGATGGTGCGATCATGCCACTATTTGATAAACCTGTCTGACCATCCACTATTCGGCTGTTTGCGCAATCGGGCAAGAGGTGGTAGTGGGCAAGAAAATCGGATCCGATGATGGGGCTGTTGACGTCTGCAACTACAAATTGCCATATAAAGGCGCGGCGTAGTCCAAAGTCTAATTTGATGTTAACCGTTCCGTATGTTTTGATGCAACTGCCGTTTGCAGCACTCAGGTTGTAGTCCGAGGGTTTTCTGTGGTCACGAAGCCAGCGGTAGGGGTAGCAGCATAAGTCAGAGCCAGTATCGATCAAAAATTGTTGTTTTGTATCCTTATCCGTTACAAATAGGCGGCGACCTTTAGGATCTATAGCGCAGCAATCAGTGTCCGCCGCTACTGATTGCTTTCCGGGTTTTCCGCAAGCCAACTGCAAGGAGTTGTGCACTTAGTGGCTTTATGGCCAAATTTCTTGTGGTACCAGCAAACCTTAGTTGTGGTGCTAGGTGGAGACCTACTACGGCCTCTGTTAGTATTGGAAGAGGAACGGTTTCTGGGTCTGTTTTGTGAATTTTGAGCAGCAGTTAGAGCAGCAACCTGCTTAGTTAAGTTTTCAACACATTCCACAAGTGTGTTTATTAGGGGCGGAGCATTATTTACGCTAAATACGTTTGCAGGTCCGGGGGTCACCTCCATGATTTTATCGGCTAGCTCAGACAGTTTGTCTAAGCTGAGGTCGGCCTGTGCGGCTAGAATAGCTTGCACTTGGTTAGGTAAACGGCGGAGCCAAAGTTGCCTTAAAAGTTTGTCGTCTTTAAATGAGGTGCCTGCAAGAGATCGGAGATGTCTCAAAAAGGTTGAAGCCTTCCGATCCCCAAGTTCTTCATCACTTAGTAATCTGCGCACTCGTTGTTCTTCTGAGGTTGAAAAACGGCGGATGAGTTCTAGCTTAAGAGTGCAATATTTATTTTCATTTGGAGGATTCATAACGATGTCTTCAATTTCCCCAATCACATGTTGGTCTATGGTTGCCAAAACATGGCTAAATTGGGTAGTGTCATTGGTAATGCCTGCAAGATGGAATTGAGCTTCCGCTTGGGCAAACCAAACTGCAGGTCTATCCACCCAAAAAGGTGGTAATTTAACAGATACCCCGCTGACTTGGGTTATCGGATATGGTTCATTTGGTGCCTTGAGTTGTGACTGTAATGTGGCATTTTGAGCTAAGAGCTCTTTTAATTGTGCCTGTAGATCTGATTCAGCCATAGTTTAGAAGAACAAAACAACAAAAAAAAAAAAATTAAGAAAAGTTATTAAATATCCTTCTCCGCAGGCAGATTATTAAAATCAATATGCTACAATATAGATAAGAAAATTTTTCACACAATACGGTTACCAATATTTGCATAACAGTTCAGACACCCAGGTTCCACTTAAGAGTTAGCGAAATAACATGCAACACAACAACATAAAATGCAATAAAATAAAATAAAAATACACTGCAAGGGAAATAATCAACAATTTGAGGTAATGTAGACAAAAAACATACTTATTATTTTAAGTATGCAAAGATAACAAATATTTGAATGGTGTTAAATATTTAACCAGGTCAAAAAAAAAGTATAATGTTAATTTAAGACTTCAACGCCAAAGTGAAAATTTAAAGGTTAAAATTACAGCTAATAGATGGGGTGAACAGTTTGATAGCTAAATGTAATAAAATACTGTTCATTAAGCTAAAAATTTAGTAATATTTCACTGAGTCCACCAAATCACTGTTTCAAGTTTATTAATGATTAATTTCTTGCTTATGATATTGTTTGTGTTATGTCCGTATAGATGCTGGGGTAATGGTTAGGGAATATAGTACTTGCGTGAATGGAGTAAGCAGCTGTTACCGCATAAATACTGGCACGAATAGTTTGCTCAATATTCGTTAGTGGTAGGTATTTTAGTAAGTATGCACTAGGTAAAGTATGTTAGTTTGTTAACACAACATGCACTTTTCACTATTTATACGAGATTCACTTGCACTACTTTTGCTGTTATTACATTCGTAGATGACTAGACTATGGATTACCAAGGAAGAAACTTTATGACGAGACGATCACCATGGTTTTAGAACGCGCCGACGCCATTGTATTAAACCGAGAGAAAATTAATTTGCAGCAGTATCGGTGCAATTTTCACAGATTCACTGAATGCGCACACGTCGATAGGAACTGTGTTTCTTCTCCCGGCTTTTTATGTGCGGGGTCACCACTTTGGGAGGTTAAGGTGTACCGGCATCTCCCATGCCGGAATCAAACTCCGTAAGTATTCAGATGGCGTGTCGGTTTATTGTTTGCCAAAGAAAGTGATCGCAGATCACTGTACTTAATTAGTAGTTCTTACAAGTAATCTCACATGTATGAACTTAGCGTCCCCATAGACAACCTACCAAAAACATCCTAAACAATGATCAATGTTGCCAATCTACCGCAGGTAATAGTTGCGTTCCACAATCAATGCATTTGACATTGAGTGCGTTCCGAAAGCTGAACGCCACACCATAGTATTTATCGACGAGTTCACACCGGTGCGGACAGCGGCGGCACTGATCAAATAATATGAGTGGCGGCGTGCAGCTTGACATTTAGCGTTTGCACGCACATGGCATTTGACGTAACAGGCTTCGCTCGGGTAACCGCGTTAGAATTAGGTAATTAATGCGAAACTCAGTAAATAAATAAATAAAAAACTACAAAAAATATTTGTTTATTTATTAAAAGGGTTAAGCTTCGAGATTCGTAGTATATCTGCAAATAATCTGATAAAAAATTGTTAAATCATAATTTCTACAACATCATCATTTATTAATAATAAAATTCATTTATTCAGACAACTAAGAGTCCAGTCTTGTTAGTAACAAAAAATCTTTAAATAAAAAGTGTTAATTTCTTTTAATATTTATAATTATTGCTGGGAACTGGTGCGTGCAGTGACATCCAGTGTCCCAAAAACGGTCCGTCCATCCGATCAGCGAGCACAGCCAGGAGGCTGTTGCCGCTGGCTCGCGTTCGCCGCGCTATCGAGGTCGCTCTCTTGCGCATTTAGTGTGGAAGCAATCCATGCGCGCCTCAGCGAACATCCCCGACGCGCTGCATAAGCGGGGCAGCCGCAACAGCGCCCTGAATGCGTTGTTATACTGTACGCGAAGGGAATCTAGCGCTCGTCGTGTATGCCTTACCCATAGGCTGCACGTGTAAAAAGAAGTGCAGAAGGCTCGAAAGAGTGTTACTTTTACTTGATACGAACATCTTGTAAACCGGCGGGCTATCATAGTCGCTCATACCGACAGCGACCTCCGTTCGCGCTCAATATTGGCATCGTCATTCAAATCATCGGTCACGATATGACCAAGATATTTAAATGTACGTACCTGCCTCATGGCCACACCAGCTCAACCTGTACGAGTCCGACAGAGCGCCTGCCCATCGCACGTTATTGATCTGGTTTCCATACCAAAACGTCGTAGGAAACCAAATCAAATTGACAGCCTTTGACAGTTCGAGGAAACAGGCGTACACTGGCGTGTTTCTGTCCGTATAGTACCTACCTGACCGCATGCTTCATGCACACACACACATGTTATCTGTGGAAAGTTTGGTCTAAAACCAAACTGATTATCTTGCGGAGAGATGAGTTTTTTAAGGTGATCAATAAGCATGGCGTCAAGAACCTTGGCGATCACAGTGGCCAACGAGATCGGTCTGTAGTTGGTTTTGTCCCCTATGTCGCCTGTTTTATTTTTAACTATAGGCACTAAAACCGTTCTCAACAAATCCACAGGCAGATATAAATTCCCTACACAAAAAGAGAATAGCATTGCATTAAAAATAGAGAATCTACTCAACAACGAATACTAAACAAGTTTAGCTATGTACTTGCACTTGAACTTAGGTTATGTTGAATTACACATGAAAGAGAACGTCCTGAATAAAGTCAAGCGTTACTTCACGCCTGGACAGCTTTTAACTCTTTACAAAGCCCAAGTCCGTTCTTGCATGGAGTACTGCTGCAAGGTTGCTTGCCTATCGGTCTTCTATAGATTGTACTTCGGAGAGTGTGCTCATGAGCTGCATGAGCTCATACCACCGTCACCTTTCTTCCATCGGACATCCAGACGCACGGCCGGCTACCATCCGTTCTTAGTTGATATACCCATAATCCGCACTAAGCGCTTCTCATCATCTTTTATAATGCGCACAGCTAAAGATTGGAATTCCCTGCCTGCGTCTGTATTTCCGAGTGCATATAACCTGACTCTCTTTAAGTCCAGAGTAAATAGGCATCTTCTGGGCAAGCTTGCTCCATCGTAGATCCTATCTATGCTCTAGAGCAAGATTGGGGTCAAGAGTAAGCCCATCTCAAATAAAAAAATAAAAAAAGAGACCTAAAACTATATTTTTTTTACGTTTTTCTACCACTGAGTATTTTGGCAGCTCGTAATCGTCAGTACTAAAGACACCTTTGGATACAAGACCATTATCAAACGTTCTCTACGAATGGCTAAAAGGCAATGTTTTAATAAACCTATTTTACCCTTAGGAAACATGACCTCCCGTTTTTTGAGCACATTAGGAACTGAAAACCATTATGGTGTAACGAAACGCAGCAGCCAATCGCAGCTAGCCTAGCCATGCCAGCCAATCAGGAACGTTCCCGCCGAAGCCAAGCCTGTAAAGCTTGCCATGCCGCCAGCCAATCGGGAATGTTCCCGCCGAGCCGTCCCCACCGAGTCAGCTGGGCAGCGGACGTCGGTGGGGGCAAGCCTTTATAACGCCATGCAAGCTCATTTTAGTCAATCATTTTGTACCGATCACTTGTCAAGCTAAAACTCTGTCAGTTTGCAAATAAAATCCAATTATTAAGTAAAAAGTAAAGTTTTTGATTTGTTTTTCTTTACAAATCAGAAGTTGGATTACTTTCACTCCCACTGTTTAGATTTCTTGGTTACAATTGTTTAGTTTAAACTTTACGTGTAAAGTACGGGTAGTAGTAAGTTTTCCGCGACTCCTAGTAATAAACGGTCAAATGCGGTAAGAAACGCAATCGGTCCTGAGAGCGGCGTCAATGCCGCATTGTAAGCAGAAGCACTCGCAGCAGTCGCGTACGCCGCGGCGCACCGCGGACATTAGCGCTCGGGACTGAGCTGCGGAGGCGTCCTACACTGCTCGAGGGACAATCGTCGGCAATGAGGTATTTGCAAGTACAGAGGTATCGTCAAAGCCGGAGTTTTTTTATTGCTAAAATCAGTAAGTGATGCTACTTTTGATTTATTTACTACTTATCATACTACTTTTGATACAATTAGACATTCTGGTGTAGTGGTTTGCGCTCCGGACTGCAAGGCCTGGTGGATGCGGGTTCGAATCCCGCAAATAATAGTGTGATGACCCCGATCGTTTGTACCTAAGTCATGGATGTTTATAAGCGTATTTAAGTATGTTTATTCGTTATCTAGTTGCCGTAGTGCAGGCTATGCTTAGTTTGAGACTAGCTAATTGATAATTAATTGTCTGTGGACGGGAAATTATTTCGAGTTACTGAGCTCAGGCTTTATGCGGAAGTGGCTTACTGGTGATAGTAAAGTATTTTTTTAAACATTCTAAATGCCCATGTATGCTTTTGACAATTAATGTAGCTGGTGTACTTTTTGGAGGCATAAATGTCCCACGATTTAGACAATCCCTAAAACTAGTTGCGAATTATAACTGGTTGGCGGGAGATACCTACTATAACTGCTGCCAGCCAGCCAGCCAGCCATAATGGTAGCGGAGATGCTTATGCACTTTTACCTAAACAGTTAAACAGTTTGATTCGATTTTGGTGTTGTTCAAAAGTGGCTGTAATTTTTAGTTAAAATAGTGCTTATAAGATGCATAGATGCTGTCTGATGGGCGAAGTGCATACGTTAAGCTATACAATGCGCTAGATTAAATCTTTTGAAGGATTAGATAAAAAATACCTACCCGCAAAGTTTTTCAATAACTTTTGAGGTGTAGCATGGCCACGTGAGACTGTCTATCTACACCATGTAGTCCTTGGATAAAGGTTATTTAAAACTAAAACCAACCCAGCCTTAGCCATGGTTATAATAATTAATTTACTACTTTGAAACAATCGAAAACGACAGTTTTAGTTCACTGGTTTAGATATTAATTCTTGTTTGGTACCTCTTACATAGGTATTATTATTTAGTTGCAAGTTGCAACAAAGTTTGAATTTACTGTTCAGTTGTTTATTTGCCAGAATACATAACGTAAGTAAAACGGAGAACTTAAAATTGGAATTCCTGTTCCTGTTGAGATTGCGATTGAGGAAATAAAAACCACTAGTTAATTATCTACCATTTATTACTTTTCTAGAATGTGTAAGTATCTATCTCTATAGGTACCTCCAGATGTTTCAAACTGAAAAGTCCTACTTAGTATTTTGTATCAGGCGGCTGAGCTTGTTAATTTGTTTCTTTTTCATGTGCTGCCTTGAGTTCGTGCTTTGTGTGTTTTACGCACTCAATCGTATACACACAAGAGTACCCGATGAGGTACTCTTGGGTTGGGGTATCCATGCCTGTTGACGCAGCGATCACGGAGTGCAGCAGGCGCTGTGTTCATGGTGCGCTTGTGCAGCGATCTCGGTGCGCATCTAGCTCGGTGTTGTGGTGCGGAGCTGGCGCAGCGCAGCTAGTGCGCGTCTGTGGTGGTGACAGAATCGGGCGTGTTGCGCTCACGGTGCAGCTGCAGCTGCATGGTTGTGGGGTGCTCCGCCTTCATTCAGCTTGGTGATATTTACTTCATTTATTTCTCAGCGGACTAATATTTAAAATGTATGTAGTATGCTAAAATGTGCTTACGCTGGCATTCACTACGATGTACGCTAACTCTGTGGCTATTTCTACAGTATGGAAAACCTGTGCGGTATGCTAAACCTATGCCTATGCCAGCAGTCGCTGGAAGGCATGGTAGCTAGGTGCCTATGCCTACATTGTGAAGAATTGCATATATAGTCCTTGTCGCTAATTTATTTTACTCGCCTTGCAATACAGCTTTATCAGCTCTTTTCGTTACTAGTGCTTAAAATAGTGTCTGTCCTAGGTCAAGGACAACGTGCTACTGAGAACAATAATGGCAACTTCGAGCTACAAGGCATCGTCCATTCACTGCCGGTTACTACATGGAGGTTATCAACATGGGCACCGAGAACATTGTCTGACAGCCGGGCGAGAAGCTTTTAACCGATGTCTGAGAGGCACCACCACTGCCAGATGACAAAGGTCAGTCGATAAGCCATTAGCTTACTTTTGCTAGCCATTACCGTTTTTGCAAGCCAGTACCATTTTACTAGCTATTGTCATTTTGCCGGCTATAGTCATTTTGCCAGCCGTTCATATTTTGTTAACTATTGCTATTTTAAACCCTAGTTCATTCCTTGTTAGCTCATGCATACGAGAAACGTAAGTTTTATTGTTTTGCATACAAATCTGTCCAGTTCCCGACGAAATCGTTAAGCTATTACCAATGAATCTCTTTTTAAACATAAGTGCTTTTACTGCCTAGCTTAAGGTCATAGCAATATTCGTAAGTGTGCCATACTTAATATTTTTAATAAATGAAAAATGCCGTCATAATGTTAATTTTATAACTAATTTGAGCTATGTGCTCTTAAAGCGATTGTTTGCAAGTAAAATGCAAGAATTGCAACAATTTATCGCGAATAAACATACAATTAATAACACAAACCAGCCAGTTTAGCGTCAATCTTAACTCCTGTCGCAGTTAGAGAATAAAACAGTAAGATTTAAAGTCATAATCCCCTAATTCTTGGAAGTAGGGGTTATCAACGGAGTGGATTTATGCTTTCCCTCAAAAAGGTACTTTACCAGTTTTGATTTAGCACAAAGTTATCATGATA
This sequence comes from Anania fuscalis, assembly GCA_950371115.1. Taxonomy (NCBI): domain Eukaryota; kingdom Metazoa; phylum Arthropoda; class Insecta; order Lepidoptera; family Crambidae; genus Anania; species Anania fuscalis. The sequence goes on from OX493352.1 coordinate 5,339,539, forward strand.
CCTAACTCGAACCTTGCATGGCAAATGCAGTAGATTAATTTAAACATGTAATAAATCTGTGGATAGAGGCTAGCTTTGAATGTTAGATAAATGAGCTATTGAGCAGTGAGCTATTGGGCAGCGAGACATTGATCAGCGAGACATTGATCAGCGAGACATTGATCAGCGAGACATTGATCAGCGAGACATTGATCAGCGAGACATTGATCAGCGAGACATTGATCAGCGAGACATTGATCAGCGAGACATTGATCAGCGAGACATTGATCAGCGAGACATTGATCAGCGAGACATTGATCAGCGAGACATTGATCAGCGAGACATTGATCAGCGAGACATTGATCAGCGAGACGTGTGGCTGTGACGTGTAGCTGTGACGTGTAGCTGTGACGTGTAGCTGTGACGTGTAGCTGTGACGTGTAGCTGTGACTTGTAGCAATGACCTGTAGCAATGACCTGTAGCAATGGCCTGTAGCAACGGCTTGTAGCAATGCTTGTAGTCGTAATATTATTAAGATTAATGACATGTAGGTGTTTGATATGCAACTGTGTTGCATGATAGACATAACCTAGATACTCTTCATTGTATGGCCGTAATATCCTCCTTATTTAAAAAAAAAGAGGTATCATTAAGTTATTGTTAGACAGCGGCTATCTATTCAGGACTTAGTTATTAGCTTCAAACAAAAACGACTAGCCAAGGTTAAGCTGCCGAGCATTCCCGCCAAGTCTCCCCGCCGAGCCTGTTAGCCAGCAATATAATAAAGTTGGAGGCAGTCTTCTCTGTTCCAAGTATAATAACTAATATTCTGGGCATTGACATATACAGATTTTGGAGTATATAGTAAAGTGGTTAATTTCTTAAATCCATAAATAAGTTGTTCCTGCATCTGACAGTGCCATGCCATGCCAGCCAATCAGGAACGTTCCCGCCGAAGCCAAGCCTGTAAAGCTTGCCATGCCGCCAGCCAATCGGGAACGTTCCCGCCGAGCCGTCCCCACCGAGTCAGCTGGGCAGCGGACGTCGGTGGGGGCAAGCCTTTATAACGCCATGCAAGCTCATTTTAGTCAATCATTTTGTACCGATCACTTGTCAAGCTAAAACTCTGTCAGTTTGCAAATAAAATCCAATTATTAAGTAAAAAGTAAAGTTTTTGATTTGTTTTTCTTTACAATGGCATTTTGATTCTTATAACATATTTATTGTATTTAATTAAGAAATACAAAAAACTTCAGACACGAAAATATAGGGGCTGCCACCTAGTGAGACAACCCTCATTCAGTGCAAACGAGCTCGTTGTATCGGACGCGTTACACATTTGCCTCAAAATGGCGGCCACACCTGCGTCGTTGCGTTTTACAGACGACGGAATTATATAACTTTCATTTTATAACTGAAGAACTGGAACTTAAAAAAATTACATTGGCTGCCAAACAAGTAACTGAAAAACATACAGGTGAAACAATAAAAGTTGAAATACAATAAATTTTACAAGACTTTCAGATTTAACACTAAGGTTGTGTTGGTTACAGACGCAGTGAGCAACATGAAAAAGGCTGCCAATTTGCTAAAAGTTGAAAATAATCTTTGCCTTGGGCATGCACTACATAACTTCGATAACTTATATTGTCATAACAAACTTTATGTTATATACAAAACTTCATAACTCATGACGACCTCCGTAGCCGAGAGGCGAGCATGTCGGACTGGGCGTTGCCACCATCTCCGAGGTTCTGGGTCCTATTGGGTCAATGTAGAAAACGTTTTTTTCTATATTGTCTGGGTCTGGGTGTTGTGGTACCGTCGTTGTTACTGATTTTTATAACACAGGTGCTTTAGCTACTTACCATCATCAAACTAAAAAAGTAAAAAGAAAACTTGGTAACGGTTGACGGCATTCAAGAAACAGAGGAGGTGAATAGTCTTATTATCAAATTCAAGTGCAAAAAATAAATAAATCATGAGATACAGAGCACCACAACTTGAAGCTGCTGCTAGTAGAGAACATCGTGATTTGCTTTTAACGATAAATGAAATTGGACAACATCTTGAAAGTTTAGACGAAGCGATACCATCCGGTGAATGTAGTGATGGAAGTAACCCTCTGGAGCAGCATACGGACTTGATTTCTATACCGCCAACTATAAAAACGAGCACTCTAACTAGATGGCAAAGCATACATATGATGACCCCCAGAGGCCGGGCGGCCTGCCATTAAGTGGGCCGCAGCCTGTAGCGGAGTCAAGGAGCATACCAGCGGCTTTGGCCAATGGTGAAACCCTTGGCTCCATTTCACTCAAGGCACCAGAGGTTAGCTTTTTTCAATTTAAAAATATGTATTCCACATACTGGCAAAGTAATTTGCTAAAAGAAATACATAAAAAGTTAAGGGTTTAATTGTGTTCAGGATTCCACAATAAAACCAGGTTTTTTTGTTCACTCCAATATATTATTTTTGTAAGACAATCCAAATAGCAAAGACAAAGTTCGGTACATACGGTTTTAAGTAAAAAAGTATAAAGTATTTTTCTTAACAAAATACGAGAATTTTGAAGTAAAAAAGACCAAAAAGGATGGTGATACTGGTCACCAACAAATTTATTTAAGCTAAAGTAATTTTTATTGCTTTATTGATAATGAAACATCACTTTTTTCTATTCATAGACCACCTGCATTAAACTTCAAAATCAAGCGCGCCTATGCAAGCGCCATCATAACCATTGTTTCGCTTTTGAAGAACCGAGAGCCATAAATTATCTACTATTGTATTCATTTTCAATAACACTATCCATTCGCTAGTAAAATAAAAGAATCAACTTTTATCCTTGAAATTTTTTTTTAGATAAAGTCTTGGCATTCTTAATATTCTGTATTTTTTTAAATATTTTTAAGAACAAATCAGAAGCAATTATGATTAATTCTTAAAATAAGTAGTTTATAATTTAAATAATATACAATGTGATATGGGCGGAAGATACCTACTCCTAACCCGTAAAGGTTAAGTTCGGTACATACCTATCCAATTATATTGACAACATTTTTTTTGAGTGGGGTCAAAACAAATCTGAAAAAAAAATCCATTTTTTGTCAGATATTTGTAAAAAAATCCTAAAATTGTATTTATCAATTATGTATATATCAGCATTAGGCATGGACGATATCATGAGGAGCAGGTGAAAAATCATATGACTTGAAAATCATTTGTTACACCTGCTACTTTTTGTCATATTGACTGTTACAAATCACAGACTGTGAAATCATATGTCATGCGCAAATTTCTTTTCATTCGTTGATGACATGTAGCAGAGCGGGTCTAGCGAGCGCAGGCCTTGAGCGCGCGAGCGAGTAGGAATGATTTGCTACAGATGCGTGTTAGAAAAAGACAAACATGCTGTGCTATTTTTTATGCCATCATAGGTGACGAACGATAACGATACCGAGCATTTTAAGAGCTTTAAACTTATGACCGTAAAGTTTAGATTCGTTTGTCATGATTTTTGTTACGAGTGGCAGGTTGAAACCTTCTAGTTTGTTGAATTTTATGCTGAGCGCCGTAAGGTTTAGATTATCTTGTTATGATTTTATAGTAGGGAACGTCGAGCTCGTTTTGTTTACAATGAAATTTCGTTTTATGTGTGAATTATGATTTTATGATGTTGTTTTTAAATTCACTAGTCGCCCGGTGATGAGTGTATAGGTGCATACGCCAATGTAAAAATAAGTTTACTCACACATTCAGGATTAAAAAAAATTTCACATGAAAAATTTTACATTGTTAGTCCCAAGCCTGTACAAGTATGAGGGGAAGTTAATTGTTTAAAAAAAAAATGCTTAAATAATACACACAAATAGCACATTACGTAGCGCACGAACTATATATGACATTTCATAAAAAAGTAGCAAAGTAGCAAGGAGCAACTTTTCACAATAAATCATATTTCATTTTAAGTAACAAATAGCAAAAGTGTTACATTATGACACTGCGACAAAAAATCATTGCCAATGATTTATCACAGGTGATTTCATATGACAATGATGACATGACAAAAATCATCATTTTGTCATATGACAATGACTGAAAAATAGCAATCATTGCCATGCCTAATCAGCATTACTTAGGTTGGTACTTATAAAAAGTAAGTAAAATAAATTCAATTCGAAAGGTCCAATTGAATTTATTTTACTTACTTTGGAATTGCTAAATATAATTTTTTTAAGTAAAATAATTTTTTTTTTTTTTAAACCGCTAAATAAATTAAAATAGTACACATATTTAATATTGTGATCTTATTTTGTCTACACATGGAAACCATTATTTGTTTGGTTGACATGGTGGATAAGGTTAACCTCACAGAATAATAAAACCCGTCGATTCAGCGATCACTTCAACACTAAACTTACTTACCCATCGACGAATAGTAATATCACAGAGTAAGAATTATAGGTAATATGAACCCACATAATATCGAAATAGATAGAGTGCATTCGTTTGTATCGGTTAGGTAGCCGCGCTATTACTTTGACACTGAAGACAATCATCAACAGTAATGTCACAATGTGAACCTACTACTCAGCAAAATAGAGGCTATGTTTGTTTGCGGTGGTGGAGGTGATATTAGAGCGAGTTTATTTGCCTATTCCAAAAATCGACAGGCAGAGCCAATGAGGCGCACGCATGGCGCCGCCATTTTGTTTTCAGATGAACGTTTAATTATTATAAACAAACGCTGTGTACTGCAATTTGCTGATTTGTATGCATAAGAGTCAAGCATTGTATTGAATTATATAATTACCTATTTGTGGTCAGAATCTGAATATTGCCTTAAAGATGTGAAAGTACTGTTTCACAGTTCACAGTACAATAAAAAAACATTTTATTGTAAATGTTTTTAATTCGTCGCATCTAACTTAATATTTCTGAAATGGCAAATAGTATGCTTAATTAAGTGCTTAGAGATTTTGACCTGTACGCCTTCTACATAAAAATCATCCTTATTCCATCAACTGTGTGGCTAGTACGAGTTGCACAAAACAATCAAGTTTCATAAATCGATCGAAAAGTAACACAAATTAAAATTAACTTTTAGAAAAAATTAAGTAGGTACAGCCATTTTGTTGAACTCGCACTAGGCCCTCTGACAGCTCCCAAGCGGTAACCGGCTAAAGCACGTCCATTATTATTTGATTGTTTTTAATTCACACACGTACGATCTACTAAAAAAATATAAGAAGAATGTCCTTTTTTTTTGTAACATTTGATTTTGACCTTAACTTTAAAAAACCTACAAAGGGTTTCGAATACAATGTGGTAGGTAATAGAAAAATGCAGCTATCAAATGGACTTAGTAATAATTTATTCCACTGCTAATAAACCCACATTACACACCACAAAATAATAACATTACCAGTGCAAAATTTTCAAAAGTTTGTCCATGGAAAGGTTTTGGATGGTGTCGCCATTAGAATAAAAATGTTTCTAATTAGTAACTATATAAATGACAAAGGGTCATACCTATAGGGGTTTGAGCAACTTCATAATCTTATTTTGACTAGAAAACATTCAACAGCTTTTTAAAAATATTATGAAATAGAAGCTTTATAGGAAAAAAGTGTTTCTTTTTAGACACCTCGATAAATTTAAAACCAATGCACAACAAATAAACTTCGAGCATGTATATAGTAAATCCGATAAAAATAAAAAAGAGTAGTAAGAAACGTTAATATCTTAATCTATACAAAGTTATGGCAATAACTTATTTTTCAGCACTTACCTTTTCGCCATCACAACCGCAGAGTCAAGGACCTTTTGCAGTGCCCTAACCCAAGTCCAACCATCAACTAACACACCTTTTTAGAGGCCGTAAAATCGTTCTTAAGCTAAGCATTTCACAAATCAGTACATTTAAAATGAGGACACACGAACACTTCACTTAAAAATATATGAAACCTATAAACACTATGTATTTAGATTTTAGAGAGAAGTACAGGAGACAGGATACGCGCGCGCTTGCTCTTCGGCTGGCTGAACCATACTGTTTTTTTGTTTGTTGCCTGGTTCAACCAGGCAACCAGGCTGGTTGGTTGGATCAGTGGGAGGGGTCGAGCATATAGTGAATGACGAATAAACGCAACTGGAGTGGGCGGGGCGAAGAACCAGCCGGGAGCATGGGGATACAAAAGCGATCTGTGGGATACAATGTTTAAAAAAAAGTACCCCTAGTATGTGGGCATAGTTCTATACTTTTCACGCTTGTATTTTCATTTATGTTGCTGGGTAATTATATTAATCTTATTTTTACCTTCGTCACTGCCTCCTTTACTCTTTTTATTACTACCTATTTAGTATTTATTTTATTTTCTTAAGCGGTCCCCCCACACAATGACGCTTGGATCAAAACATAACTAGGCAACATTTCTTATAATAAATTTGAAGGTCCAAAGAGTTAACATTTACTTTTTATATGTTTCTTTTTGAGTTGGGGGTTTTTAAAAATTGTATTTGATTTTTATTTAATACTTTTAATACGATTAGCCCCAATGGCTCAATTCGCAATTTTGTGATAGCAACCATCTTGGATTTGAAATTTAGCATAGTATTCTACTAGTCAGCCCTTTCATTGGATACCCATATTCAGGGAATTTAAAAAAAATATGTATTTGGCCATTATGTTACGGCGGCCATCTTGGACCGATTTTTATCAAACATAGCTCCCTACTTTAGGCAAATAAGAACACTCTCGACTAATTAAACATTCAAACAAAAAAAACTAAATCAAAATCGGTTCATTCTTTCGGGAGCTACAGACAGACAGACAGACAGACAGACAGACAGAGACACACACACACACACACACACACTGTCGTTTTTCAACATTCATTCAGCATTCAACTAACAGGAGACGACAAGCTCGCTATGTTCTATGCGAAAAAGTCTGTCATTTCTTGCGGGGGGAAGGGAATAACGCACACATAGGGAATTAACACTAACGCATTTTCAATGACGTTGCTACGCTCGCAACCTTTTGTAATGTTATATTTTCGCAAAAATATATATCTTACAGTAAAGCAACCAAATTAAACAAAATTTATAACACCATACTGTTTTTATTGTATGTGTAAATAAATGACAACAAAAATGCTTGTAACCTGAGCCTTAACATCATTTTTGTGTTAAATAATTTCATATAAACAATAAAACCAAATCCACCCGTTTATTTTCCCAACGGGTGGGTTTATTGGGAATGCTCCGAACATATTCCCATTTTTGAAATACATTCGGGTGGAATGCCAACTCTAGGTGACCTAAAGGTCAAGTGGTTAAATCGATATCGATATTTTGTTATTTTATTTTCTTAAAAACTGTCGTTTTCGATTGTTTCAAAGTAGTAAATTAATTATTATAACCATGGCTAAGGCTGGGTTGGTTTTAGTTTTAAATAACCTTTATCCAAGGACTACATGGTGTAGACAGTCAGATGTGGCCATGCTACACCTCAAAAGTTATTAATTAAGAGGGTTCCCTCACCAAAACTTCGATTTTTCCTACTTTTTAACTGCATTCTACTCCTTATTTGATGCGTATAGCGATAATTGAAAGACACCAAAGTAATCTTTGAAGTTTTATCTGTAAAATTATCGTTTAAAATGTGTATTTCCTCTAATTAATAGTTACGAAAACAAGCTTTTAAACGACGTCGATAAAAATGTATTCTGTGCGTCTCCTCCGTAATTAATCCTTATATTATTATTTGGTTTCTCATTTGGTATCAAAAAATCTATAATTTCCTCGCAATTTTTTTTTAAATTGATCCATTATTGTCAAAGTTATGGCTATTATTCATAATCTACGAACGTCTGATTCTCTGGCGTGCTGTGCGGGGCAGCGGGAGGCAGTGTGCCGCTAGCTGTCCGAGGGGAAGCCTGTGTCGCTCGTTCCGCCGTGCCGATCAATCACTGCTCGGAACAAAACAGCACGCGCGAAACTCTTAAAAAATTTCGTCACTTAGCATGAGTGACTCGATAGCTTAGATCGCAGAGCACTCGCTATGTATGCGATGGTTGAGGGTTCAAACCCCACCTGATTCAGTTTTTATTTTTTCAATTCATATTTTTATTTTTTTTATTTTGCAGTATTTTTTATTTCTAGTTGTATTTATTTATTTGTATTATGAACAAATTAATATAAAAAATCTGACCTAACTTTATATTACTACTAACTTGCTATGACAGTGGTCTTAGTCTTAGTAGCAAGTATAATTCTGTAAGTAATACAGAAATAACCTAAATAAAAAACACCAAAAAAAAACCCTACTTAATATAAAATACACCACAATGTAATATCATAATATATTTTGTGTTATTTTTAAATTTAATAAGAATAAATAACAGTTTTTAAATCTAAAACATAAAAATAACTAAACAATTTATGTTTATATACATAAATTGTTTCATCAGATATTTTATTTATCAATAGCGTAGCGAGAGACACTTGAAAGATTTCGTCAAAACACCTAGCGACTTGGTAGCTTAGGTCGCAGAGCACTCGCTATGTATGCAATGGTTGTGGGTTCGAACCCCACCTGATTCAGTTTTTATTTTTTCAATTCATATTTTGTTTTTTTTATTTTGCAGTTTTTTTTATTTCTAGTTGTATTTATTTATTTGTATCATTAACAAATTAAATATAATAAAATCTGACGTAACTTTATATTACTACTAACTTGCTATGACAGTGGTCTTAGCAAGCCGCGGTTATGCTTAGGAATACCGAATTATTAATTTCAACCTTAGGGACATACTATTAAGGTACATTACTATTCGTCACCTAAAAATCCCTTGCAGTGCCTCCCTTACAGTATAATTCTGTAATAAAGAAATAACCTAAATAAAAAACACAAAAAGACCTACTCAATGTAAAATACACCACAATGTAATATCATAATATATTTTGTTTTATTTTTAAATTTAATAAGAAGAATTAACAGTTTTTAAATTTAAAAAATAAAAAAAACAACAATTTATGTTTATATACATAAATTGTTTCATCAGATATTTTATTTATCAATAGCGAAGCGAGAGACACTTGAAAGATTTCGTCATAGCAGCTAGCGACTTGGTAGCTTAGGTGTCTAAGCACTCCCGGTGGTTGTGTATCCGATGGTCGTGAGTTCGAATCCCACTTGATTAAGTTTTATTTTTTCAATTCATATTTTGTTTTTTTTATTTCGCAGTTTTTTATTTCTAGTTGTATTTATTTATTATAACAAATTAAATATAAAAGAATCTAACTTAACTTTATATTACTATTAACTAAATAAAGAAATAAATTAACCTTAATAAAAACACCAAAAAAACCCTACTTACTATAAAATACATCATAATATATTTTGTTTTATTTTAAATTTGATAAGAATAATTAACAGTTTTCAAATGTACAAAATCAAAAAACTAAACTATTTATGTACCTACATAAAATCAGATATTTTATTTATCAATAGCGAGAAACACGTAAAAGATTTCGTCGAGACAGCTAGTGACTCGATAGCTTAGAATGGTAAAGCACTTGCCCCGTGCATTCGTGGTGTGTGGTGGGTTCGGGTCCCCCTGACAAAGATCTTTTTTTCAAGTTTTTAAAAATCATATTATGTTTCGTTTTTAAATTTGATTACCATTTTAAACAGTTTTAAATTCTAAAAAATATCTCCCATGCGAATATCTTCCGGCTACAAAGTGGATGTCATTTTATTTTATGCTTTGGTGGCGCAATTTCACCATGTCGCTCAGCCTCAGTTTGTCGTGTTAGCTCGTCATTGAATGCTCCGAAACGTGTTACTTTGATATAGCCTGCAATTCTTTGGTCTACCCTAGCGATTACTTAGACTGGAAATGTCACTTTACGCATGATTTGACCGTCAGAATTTTCCTAACCTTTTTTGGCGTTTTGTTAAACGACTTTTAAGATTTGGTGTGTCGTATTCTAAGTACGTCTTTTAGTTTACGCACAAAAATTTATAAGGTTATTTAGGATTTTGATATTTAGTGTAATCTATGTCTTTATTACGACATTTAACTTATGCAGTGAATTTTCAGAATTATATATTTAAATAATTAATTCTGAAATTGAATCATAGTTTTGGTGGCTCAGTTTTGGTGGTTTCTTCTTTCTTCTTAATATAACAATACTATTCCATGACTAAAGACATCATTTGAAACACGCAATGCTTAATGATTTTCTCTTAGAATCTATGCTACTGTGGATCGAGCGAGGTGTCAGGTCGGGCGCACGTTCCGAAATGGGCCATTGCAAATTGGGCCCGGTCTATGCCCTGCTAAAAACCGGACAATTTATTGAGCCCGCGCTAAACCGTTAGCGCGGGCTCAATAAATCGTCTGCTGGGCGCAGCAAGGTCGTTCTTGAACAGATTCCCACGGATACTAACGCTAAGTAAGTTTTTGTTTGTTGTTATTGTATTCTGTTAACTAGAGTACTAGATAGTAAATATGTTTACAAAGTAACAGTTAGTAATCTCGAAGGAAACTCACAATAATAGGATGTAAACATTCAAAATTGCTTAGTATTCTATCTGTCCCTAATTAGTTGACCACGACTGTATGTCCAGCAGTAGGCTGACGTGGGCTGATTATAATGGACTGAGTAGGGTGAATCTTGAAACGCATGAATTACGTTGTCCTAAGTTTTAAAGTACCCGAGGTTTAATAATGGAACATCAAAATATTTTTTTTTATTTAGTTCTAGGTGTATACTAACTAATGCTTCATGGTTTTTGGCTTCATTGAATTTGCAAATAACTGTAAAAAAATAATTAGGGTAGGAAATTTGATCCCCATGGCGTGTCCATTCAAAGAATTTTGATCAAACTGTAGAAAAAACTGCAACTTAGGGATAAAACCAGATGGTAAAATGCTACTTTTATACAAAAAGATTAGTCTGTAAATAGATTAGTCAATTAGAATCTTCACTTAAGTATTTAGTTATACTTTAATTTAGAATCAAAATTTTGTCCAGATTTGAGAGTTGATTCCCGTGGTACGACACTAATCTTCACCTGCAGCTCTAGTAATAAAAAGTAGGGATACGAGTCTGCGTTGCCGCGCGAGAATCAGTCGTGAGTTAAGTGTAGTGGAAGGCGGTCACTTCGCAGCATGTATCTGTCGTGGCCCGATCTTAGAATTAATCACTTCATGATGTGGCCAACCATTTCATAAAATGGTCGTTTTTCATGATGCGGCAAAGTACCCGCTGGCCACATCATGATGTTGATAGGTCAGATCAATGAATCAGTCAGCGTTTGATGATATGACCGACTACTTCATGAAATGGCCAAACGTTGGTGGTCATATCGTAAACCAGTTTTCTCTACAAAAAGGAGTCCTTTCACCCTTTCTCCTACTTTCCGAGGTACATCTGTTCCAGTGACCGACACTCTACAACTTCTTGGCATGGAGTTGTCCTCTGACCTCAACTTTGGCACCACCATCGAGTCTAAGGCTCAAATTGCAGCTAGAAAGTTGGGCGTCCTGAATAAAGTCAAGCGGTACTTCACGCCTGGACAGCTTTTAACTCTTTACAAAGCCCAAGTCCGATCTTGCATGGAGTACTGCAGCCACCTTTGGGACGGCTCGGCGAAATACCAACTTGCTGCACTAGACTCGGTGGAACGCAGAGCCAAGAGAATAATAGGCGATAAAAAACTGGTGGCGTCCAAGCTGCACAGCCTGGTTCACCGCCGCAAGGTTGCTTGCCTATCGGTCTTCTACAGATTGTACTTCGGAGAGTGTGCTCATGAGCTGCATGAGCTCATACCACCGTCACCTTTCTTCCATCGGACATCCAGACGCACGGCCGGCTACCATCCGTTCTTAGTTGATATACCCATAATCCGCACTAAGCGCTTCTCATCATCTTTTATAATGCGCACAGCTAAAGATTGGAATTCCCTGCCTGCGTCTGTATTTCCGAGTGCATATAACCTGACTCTCTTTAAGTCCAGAGTGAATAGGCATCTTCTGGGCAAGCTCGCTCCATCGTAGATCCCATCTATGCTCTAGAGCAAGATTGGGGTCAAGAGTAAGCCCATCTTAAGTAAAAAAAAAAAAAAAAAAAAAAGTTATATTATTCACCGGTAGAGGCGCTGATGTCGCTTTGTTATTGTGGCACAACATGGCGGCGGACAATTATTATTCTGTTCTTGTGAATTGTGAAAGTGAATAATAAGTGTAAATAGAAGATTAAATTACAGTAGATTATCGTTAAGACATCAAGCTATGTGATTTTTATGGAAATCACTCTAAAAAAAGCGGAACGTCAAATTATTGTGGAGTTCGACACGTAATTTGGAGGTTAGTTAGGTTATTTAAATCTTTCTATTTATTAGTTTCCTTATAAAATTACAAATATTTATAATGTTTTATTTATCTATTGCCCAAAATTAATATTTAACGAATTCCAGTAACTAGTAAAAGTATTTATACCTATTTTAATGATATGGCCAAACGTTGATTGACATATCATCAAACACTGACGTTTAAACGATATGACCAATTTTGTTTGGTCGTTTTATGAAATACGAACATTTTATGAAATGGCCGGCCACATCATGAAGTGTTTAATTTTAAGATCGGGCTACGACATATCCACGCCGAGTTACGAAGGTAAATATTTGATTCCCTTGGCATTGTTTCTATACATCGTTGATTTTAACCAGCCATAAAAAATATTTTTATTGTTTTTAAAGATCGCTTCTTATAACAAATAAAAACTATTGATAGTGCATTATTTATTTAAGTTTGCATTTAAAATATATGTTTGTTAGATAAAGAGCAATCGATAAAAATTGACGAACTTTGATTCCCGTGTTATTGATTCCCGTGGTTTTAATGCCATGGGAATCAATCTTTCTTTATAAAATGAAGGATGCTGTGCCAATGTATTTGTGATTCATAGATAATCTTAATTTGTGTCATTACTTTGTAATTTGTTAATAACACTAAAATAGCTAGATTCAATTTTATATTTAAGAAACTTTTACATATTTCAGACAACAATTGATTTGAACTATAATCAAGATTGTTTTATTGATTCCCATGCCATGTTTTTGATTCCCGTGGTAGACAAAATTTCAATTGCTTATATTTTCAAAACTAATTGTGCAAAATGAGGGCCTATTAGATCAATATGTTAAAAAACTATCCAAATTTAATATTACGTCATGATTTTAGCATATCTTTATCATTTGGTCCTTCGGTCGGGGATCAGTCGGATCCGAACATTTGGATGGTACATTTCGCGCTAGACCCCCTGGTCATCTATTGAGATCCTTACAAGCATCTAACGATTTTTTTTTAGTGATATTTAGTTTCGGTGGCGGAATTCAGTTTCGGTGGCGTTATGTTAAAATTAGGTGGAACAATTTCACATATGTTATGTTTTACCCTAAAGATTAGTATTATCAATTTATTTCGTGTGAAAACTTAAAAAAAAATTTGCCATCAAAACTGACAAAAAGTCGCATGTGTTGATATTGACCCTTTTAAACTTCGACTAGTCTGTAAAGGGAATGCAAAAAATCACCATCTTTTAATTTTAAACATTTATTTTTAAATGATAATACATGATTCCTTCTATTTTAAATGTTTAGAAGTACACATTAATGTACAACCTTCTATGTCATTATTTAATTTTTCTAATAAACCACATAGTTTTTTAAGTAATTACAGTGAAATGTCGTGAGATATCGTAAAAAACCTTCGCTTTTCACGATGTCTCACGACATTTCACCAGTTCGCCAGTAGACGTCCCTTCGGACGTCTACTGGCGAAAATGCCCACAATATAAAATCAGATTATTATCACCAAAAGGCTGGCCACATTGCCACACTCTATATTTAGCTAACTACGGTAGTATACCGCAACATTGATTAGAAAAAACGATGGCTTCGACAGAAACACTTGAAAGATTTCGCCAAATCAGTTACTGGTTGGATAGCTTAGTAGAGGAAACACACGCCCGGTAATCCGAGGTCGTGGGATCGCATCTCACTTGAAGCAGTAACTTTATCAAGTTTTTTTTCAATTTTTACTATGTTTTACTTTTAGATTTGATAAGAAGAATTAACAGTTTTAAATCTTAAGATAAAACAAATAAAAACCGAAACTATTTATAACATAAAATCAGATAGGTACTTTATATAAATGACAAAAACCTATAAATAAAATATCTCACGAATTCACGATAGAGTTTATGGGCACACAAAATTGTAACAATAATTCTATCGGGTCGAGTATCCGCAAATTGCCTGATCAATGCTGCATCATAGATTTAAAAAAACTGCGAGAAACACTTGAAGATTTCGACTTAACAGCTAGTGACTTGGTAGCGAAGTTGGAAATGCACTCGCCCGCCATTCAAGATTCAATGGGCGAGGGTTCGAATCCCACCTGTAGTTGTTTTTTTAAGTAGTAGCTGTAGTTGTTAAATTTTGTTTCAATTCATACTGTTTTATTTTTAAATTCAATAAAGAAAAATTACACTTTTAAATTCTGGTATTATTAAAAACCATTTATTAATAAACGTAGCATGGTAGGTAATTGCTAGAAAACAATATTTCGCTGTAATTGTCGCGGGGTTGTCGCTATAATTTATGTATTTTCGTTACCTTATTTATTCACAGCTAATTTATTATGTTTTTTCAAAATATTCCACGTGACTTGTCAAAATGTAATGTGCGTAAGGTAATAATAATGTGTAGGCGGCGAAAGTTGCGAGCAAATTATTTTACTCTGTCGCCTGGCCGCCTCTTATAATTATTCTACGATTCGTGCTTTACGTTTGTATTTGCTTAATCATGCCACGAGTACATCGTAGTTTGGCGTAAGCTAACTAGATGTCGCGGCGTTATCTCATTCACTACCGCAATCACTTCACGAAATAATGCAGCGGTGAAGAGGGGACGAGAGGCAGCAAAATGCTCAAGGTCATTGGCTAGGGGAACAGCCTTAAGCAATTAAATTATTTTTGTTAAAACTTTGCGGGTAGGTATTTTTTATCTTATCCTTCAAAAGATTTGATCTAGCGCGTCGTATAGCTTAACGTATGCACTTCGCCCATCAGACAGCATCTATGCATCTTATAAGCACTATTTTAACTAAAAATTACAGTCACTTTTGAACAACACCAAAATCGAATCAAACTGTTTAGGTAAAAGTGCATAAGCATCTCCGCTACCATTATGGCTGGCTGGCTGGCTGGCTGGCTGGCTGGCTGGCTGGCTGGCAGCAGTTATAGAAGGTGGCTCACGCCAACCAGTTATAATTCGCAAAAAGGATGAACTAGTTTTAGGGATTGTCTAAATCGTGGGACGTTTATGCCTCCGAGAAGTACACCAGCTACATTAATCGTCAAAAGCATACCTACATGGGCATTTAGAATGTTTAAAAAAATACTTTACTATCACCAGTAAGCCACTTCCGCATAAAGCCTGAGCTCAGTAACTCGAAATAATTTCCCGTCCACAGACAATTAATTATCAATTAGCTAGTTTCAAACTAAGCATAGCTTGTACTATGGCAACTAGATAACGAATTATCAAAGTACGCTCATGATCATCAATGTCGCATCCACGCGCATTCCGCTTTTTACATCAGTGTTTTGTTTTGTACGTAGGAACTTGTATCGGCCAGCGCGACGGTCGTCCGTCACTGCTTATATCTACCCCTTAGTTAAATTATTATTTTGTAATACGTTCATCGAAGGCGATTATACTTTTTGTTATTGTTAAACTGTATTCTCAGTAAGTGAATTTGTAATTCTTATGAAAAATAAAGATCTTTAACCATAATTAACATACTTAAATACGTTTATAAACATCCATGACTTAGGTACAAACGATCGGGGTCATCACACTATTATTTGCGGAATTCAAACCCGCAACCACCAGGCTTTGCAGTCCGGAGCGCAAACCACTACACCGGACGGTCGTCTAATTGTATCAAAAGTAGTAAATAAATCAAAAGTAGTATCACTTACTGATTTCAGCAATAAAATAACTCCGGCTTTGACGATACCTCTGTATTTGCAAATACCTCATTGCCGACGATTGTCCCTCGAGCAGTGTAGGACGCCTCCGCAGCTCCGTCCCGAGCGCGAATGTCCGCGGTGCGCCGCGGCGTACGCGTCTGCGGCGAGTGCTTCTGCTTACAATGCGGCATTGACGCCGCTCTCAGGACCGATTGCGTTTCTTACCGCATTTGACCGTTTATTACTAGGAGTCGCGGAAAACTTACTACTACCCGTACTTTACACGTAAAGTTTAAACTAAACAATTGTAACCAAGAAATCTAAACAGTGGGAGTGTAAGTAATCCAACTTCTGATTTGTAAAGAAAAACAAATCAAAAACTTTACTTTTTACTTAATAATTAGATTTTATTTGAAAACTGACAGAGTTTTAGCTTGACAAGTGATCGGTACAAAATGATCAAGGAACATTACTACCAAATGATTGACTAAAATGAGCTTGCATGGCGTTATAACGGCTTGCCCCCACCGACGTCCGCTGCCCAGCTTTCTCGGTGGGGACGGCTCGGCGGGAACGTTCCTGATTGGCTGGCGGCATGGCAAGCTTTACAGGCTTGGCTTTGGCGGGAACGTTCCTGATTGGCTGGCATGGCTAGGCTAGCTGCGATTGGCTGCTGCGTTTCGTTAATATAATTATGTACTGTACTATAAATAAATTATGAATATTGTTATTTTTCATAAAAGGGTAGATGTAATGGGTATGTAGTCTTAGGTATATAAACAAGCTATTTTAATTAATAAAACAGTCTTTATTCAGCCTTCGGTGTTATCATTCCTCTCCTAACAAGCAACCTGTAAACTACCATTACCGGTGGTCGTTAGGCAATTCCACTGAACATTTTTGCTATTGAAGTCTCCGCCTAGAATGACGGAGTTCCCATATTAGTTATTCCCATAGCAAAAAGTGCCTCGTAGTCGCTCCTTAAGGGAAGCTTGTTACCGGATTGGTAGATGGATGCAATAATGACAGGTTGGTGGCCGGTCATGGCTAACCGACAGACTGAGGCCTCGGCGTGTGAGAGCACGGGAGAGTCGAGAGGAACGCAGTGAAGCGACCTTTTATAATAAATGAGAGTGCCGCCACCCTGAGAGAGCCTATTATATATATTATATTATTATATATATATTGTAGTTTGCAATCCTAGCACTACGGTTGGAGGGCTTAAGTAGGGTTTCCTGCACAAAAAAGATGTCGATTTGGTGTTCAGTAAGGAAATGAGAATCTCATCCTTCTGTTTAAGTAAGCCATAAGCATTAAAGAATGCAATGGTAAGGGACCGAGGTTTCGCTCTTTTGGATGTATTATCCATTTAGAGGCGAGGGGGATGAGGCGAAAGCGGTAATGCTTTCGATGAGATTTGCATATCTGGCCGCTATGTGGATGAGGGCGAGTCCGTCATGCTGGTTAGCACATACGAGAGCTGCGGCTTTCCTAATCTCGGCAAAGTTGAAATTTTTGCCTATATAATTATTCTACGATCCGTGCTTTACGTTTGTATTTGCTTAATCATGCCACGAGTACATCGTAGTTTGGCGTAAGCTAACTAGATGTCGCGGCGTTATCTCATTCACTACCGCAATCACTTCACGAAATAATGCAGCGGTGAAGAGGGGACGAGAGGCAGCAAAATGCTCAAGGTCATTGGCTAGGGGAACAGCCTTAAGCAATTAAATTATTTTTGTTAAAACTTTGCGGGTAGGTATTTTTTTATCTTATCCTTCAAAAGATTTGATCTAGCGCGTCGTATAGCTTAACGTATGCACTTCGCCCATCAGACAGCATCTATGCATCTTATAAGCACTATTTTAACTAAAAATTACAGTCACTTTTGAACAACACCAAAATCGAATCAAACTGTTTAGGTAAAAGTGCATAAGCATCTCCGCTACCATTATGGCTGGCTGGCTGGCTGGCTGGCTGGCTGGCTGGCTGGCTGGCAGCAGTTATAGAAGGTGGCTCACGCCAACCAGTTATAATTCGCAAAAAGGATGAACTAGTTTTAGGGATTGTCTAAATCGTGGGACGTTTATGCCTCCGAGAAGTACACCAGCTACATTAATCGTCAAAAGCATACCTACATGGGCATTTAGAATGTTTAAAAAAATACTTTACTATCACCAGTAAGCCACTTCCGCATAAAGCCTGAGCTCAGTAACTCGAAATAATTTCCCGTCCACAGACAATTAATTATCAATTAGCTAGTTTCAAACTAAGCATAGCTTGTACTATGGCAACTAGATAACGAATTATCAAAGTACGCTCATGATCATCAATGTCGCATCCACGCGCATTCCGCTTTTTACATCAGTGTTTTGTTTTGTACGTAGGAACTTGTATCGGCCAGCGCGACGGTCGTCCGTCACTGCTTATATCTACCCCTTAGTTAAATTATTATTTTGTAATACGTTCATCGAAGGCGATTATACTTTTTGTTATTGTTAAACTGTATTCTCAGTAAGTGAATTTGTAATTCTTATGAAAAATAAAGATCTTTAACCATAATTTACATACTTAAATACGTTTATAAACATCCATGACTTAGGTACAAACGATCGGGGTCATCACACTATTATTTGCGGAATTCAAACCCGCAACCACCAGGCTTTGCAGTCCGGAGCGCAAACCACTACACCGGACGGTCGTCTAATTGTATCAAAAGTAGTAAATAAATCAAAAGTAGTATCACTTACTGATTTCAGCAATAAAATAACTCCGGCTTTGACGATACCTCTGTATTTGCAAATACCTCATTGCCGACGATTGTCCCTCGAGCAGTGTAGGACGCCTCCGCAGCTCCGTCCCGAGCGCGAATGTCCGCGGTGCGCCGCGGCGTACGCGTCTGCGGCGAGTGCTTCTGCTTACAATGCGGCATTGACGCCGCTCTCAGGACCGATTGCGTTTCTTACCGCATTTGACCGTTTATTACTAGGAGTCGCGGAAAACTTACTACTACCCGTACTTTACACGTAAAGTTTAAACTAAACAATTGTAACCAAGAAATCTAAACAGTGGGAGTGTAAGTAATCCAACTTCTGATTTGTAAAGAAAAACAAATCAAAAACTTTACTTTTTACTTAATAATTAGATTTTATTTGAAAACTGACAGAGTTTTAGCTTGACAAGTGATCGGTACAAAATGATCAAGGAACATTACTACCAAATGATTGACTAAAATGAGCTTGCATGGCGTTATAACGGCTTGCCCCCACCGACGTCCGCTGCCCAGCTTTTTCGGTGGGGACGGCTCGGCGGGAACGTTCCAGATTGGCTGGCGGCATGGCAAGCTTTACAGGCTTGTCTTTGGCGGGAACGTTCCTGATTGGCTGGCATGGCTAGGCTAGCTGCGATTGGCTGCTGCGTTTCGTTAATATAATTATGTACTGTACTATAAATAAATTATGAATATTGTTATTTTTCATAAAAGGGTAGATGTAATGGGTATGTAGTCTTAGGTATATAAACAAGCTATTTTAATTAATAAAACAGTCTTTATTCAGCCTTCGGTGTTATCATTCCTCTCCTAACAAGCAACCTGTAAACTACCATTACCGGTGGTCGTTAGGCAATTCCACTGAACATTTTTGCTATTGAAGTCTCCGCCTAGAATGACGGAGTTCCCATATTAGTTATTCCCATAGCAAAAAGTGCCTCGTAGTCGCTCCTTAAGGGAAGCTTGTTACCGGATTGGTAGATGGATGCAATAATGACAGGTTGGTGGCCGGTCATGGCTAACCGACAGACTGAGGCCTCGGCGTGTGAGAGCACGGGAGAGTCGAGAGGAACGCAGTGAAGCGACCTTTTATAATAAATGAGAGTGCCGCCACCCTGAGAGGGCCTATTATATATATTATATTATTATATATATATTGTAGTTTGCAATCCTAGCACTACGGTTGGAGGGCTTAAGTAGGGTTTCCTGCACAAAAAAGATGTCGATTTGGTGTTCAGTAAGGAAATGAGAATCTCATCCTTCTGTTTAAGTAAGCCATAAGCATTAAAGAATGCAATGGTAAGGGACCGAGGTTTCGCTCTTTTGGATGTATTATCCATTTAGAGGCGAGGGGGATGAGGCGAAAGCGGTAATGCTTTCGATGAGATTTGCATATCTGGCCGCTATGTGGATGAGGGCGAGTCCGTCATGCTGGTTAGCACATACGAGAGCTGCGGCTTTCCTAATCTCGGCAAAGTTGAAATTTTTGCCTAAGGTAAGGAGGGCACCCATGTCTAGATGAGAATCGGCGTAGGGGCCTTGTTGGGGTGTGGACGGAGTAGCCTTAGGGGCGCTGGGGCGAATTACTTGGGGGGCGATTAGTGGGGCCTTAGGGGCCACTGGTGTGGGCTTAGGCATCGGCGCGGGGGCCGAGGCGGTGGGTTGGCTTAAGGCCGGGGCTGGAGCGGGTTGGACCCAGGAGAGGGGCTTACTCCAGGCGTTGAGTCCGTACGGACGCAACTCTGGGAAGGCCGAGGGCTTAGGAACTGGCCGCACTGAAGGTGCAGAGGGGCGGGTGGCCATGGGAGCCGGACCCCGTGTGTTTATACGCGGGGCTCTAGGACAACCGCGATAATTCGCGGTATGCCCCGATTGGCCGCATAAAACACACGCAGGCGGCGTGGTTGCGGTCTCCTTGACTCGGGAACAGTCCGCCGTGCCGTGGTCACCCAGTCATTTGACGCATCGCGGGCGGGCGTAACAGTTACGGGCAGAGTGCCCGTAAAGCTGGCAGCGATGACACTGCCCAGGGAAGTTCCTCTTATGAGGGGGCTCTATTTTGAGCCCGGAGATAAGGCAGGTGGATTTGAGGTTGAAGACCTCCTTCCCTGCCGGGGTCGGATCCAGTACAATTTGTACCAAGTCGTAGGGCTCCTTGGAACGAGCCCTGTAAAAGCGGTGCACTTCTAGTGCGCCGGGAGGTTTTGGGACTGAAGGTCCCTGAGGATGAAGTCGGTATCTACTTCTTTAGGAATACCGCGCATGACGGCGCGGATCTTCCTTTCCTCGGCCAGGGTGTATGTATGGAACATAATGTTCCTACAGTTCAGGAAATCCTGCAATTTGCGGTAAGACGCAAGATCGGGGGTGGAAACTCTAATGCCATCCGAGGCGGATTTGGCATGGGTAAATGAGATGTGCTGCTGATTGATTGCAACCGAGATGTTAGTCCAGGCTGCTTTATCCTGGACTACGATCGGGGGCGGTAGAGGGGCTTTCCTAGCCTGTGAAGCAGGCGGGGACGGAGAGGACGGTTTCGGAGGCCTAGGTGCGTACGGGACAACCTTAGCTTGTTTGGTGGGAGGCTGGGAGTGCCCAGCCTTGCGGGTCCTCTTTCCGTGGGTCACGGGAGTGAACCCTTCGGAGTCGTCAGAGGTTTCCTCCGGGGAGGAGTCACCGCTGACGGAGGTGGCTGAGGCCGTCGAAGCGGCCGAATAGAAGAGGGTGGTGGAGGTTGAGGATCGCCCAGATGGGGTCACCTCTTCCTCCATCGGCTCGGGGTCGGGAGAGAGGGGGGAGTCTAAGGGTAAGACGTGGGCGCGCTTGTTTTTGAAGGCTTCAAAGTCCTTCATGACATGCGGCCCCAGACTTTGGAGGTACTCTAGGAGTACCTCCATTTTGGGAGGGACGAACTATTGCGCGGGTGAAAAACTACACCGATTCGGAAACCGCCGTGCACCGAGAAGAATCGGCAAGAAACTCGGTGACGTTGAGTTGAGGTGTGTGTGGTGACAGACCTCCCTACCTTAGGTAGGTTGGTAAGTCAAGTGTGCCTAAAATGATGTGGGACACCTAACAATGGATTATCCCGCAACGATGTGGTGTCGAAGCGGGGTGAGTAGCCTACTTCGGGAGGGACCGGACCGCGGGATAGCGGCCCGGGATACGCTCCCTTAGGGATGGAAGTAAGGGATAGGAAGGCGTGACACGCCCGGCAGTGAAAGGGCTGTGGGTACAGAGTGTCTCAAAGGCGAGGAGGAACGCCTCACCCTCTCAAACGTGCCTTCCAGGAGGCCAAGGCCCACAGTCCAATATAAGGACGAAGACTGCGCAAGAGCTCGCACGTGCTTATTGATTGCATGAACATTTTTATTATAAGATAGCTAGCGATTTCCTTACGTATGCGAAAAAGAAACCCGCTTAACACCGTATTCAGTATTATGTTACGGGAAATCCCCGGGACTTGGACAAGACTTAATTAGGGTTCCGTACCCAAAGCGTAAAACGGGGCCCAATTACTAAGGCTCCGCTGTCCGTCTGTCTGTCTCTCTGTCTGTCTGTCTGTCTGTCTGTCCGTCTTTCACCAGGCTGTATCACATGAACCGTGATAGCTAGCTAGAGAGTTGAAACAAATATTTAAGGGGGCTCCCATACAACAAACGTGATTTTTTTTTGCCGTTTTTTTAGATAATGGTGCGGAACCCTTCGTGCGCGAGTCCGATTCGCACTTAGCTGGTTTTTTTTGGCCGGGATAATTGTATTTTGCATACGTTACTATTTCTCCGATTTTCTACTGAAATTACTACTAAATCATCATCTTCTTTGTAACAAATCCACCAAAAAACGTAGAAATCTACTTAAAGTGGTCACAATGATGACGTCCGCAAGCAACGTCCGAAAGACTGTGCACACTTAACAGTCGCGGCTGTCAGCCGCGTCCGTCAGCCGCGTCCGATAGTTTGTTTCCAGCTCAAATCCCTGTGCCGTTTCAAGAACAAGAAAATGCGATAAATTAAAAGCTCTTTTATTGCCTATCAAAACCCAAATACACTGTAAAAATTACTCCATCTATAAATATATCGATTTACATAGGGCAGCACTACGGATAGGCGCCATTTTAGTCACCAATTAAGTTTAGGTATACACGTTTTTTCCGTAGTTAACTCATCTTCATAGGGTTCAGTACTCAGAGGGCTAGTAGTACCACATATAGTTATTAATATACCCGTAGGTATATTTAACTTTATGTAGTACCACTACCTACCATCAAGGAATTTATTGTAGATAAATCGCATACACCTACTATGTACACTATGTACTATGTAACGCGGAGTTGGTCGTTTTTTGAACGGATTCTTGTGGAGGCTTACGGATTCCGGCAACGTATAGACCGAGCCTAAGCGGCAGACCGTATGATTTGGCTACTTCTTTTTTTTTTGCCTATGGTTTTCTTAAGTTTGTCTGACTTGCGTTATATTTCCGTTTCCGTTAAGTTTGGAGTGATGTACGATTTGATAATCATGTGAAAATCGATATCATATTCAATAATTCTCAGTGCAACTTAGTAATTACTTCCTACTAATTATATAAAAAATTGGGACGTTTTTGAAACAAAGATTAGAAAACGAGACAGAAAATTCTTGCAAACAATACAAATTATTGTTTTAAATTTAGGTGTTTTGTTGTATAATAATTTGTTCAGTTAACTAAAATTTTTGCCACTTCAAGCGGCATCCGGTTAACACCCACCGTACGTGCTTTGGTATTTTTACATTAAAATAATGATCATTGGAGACATACAACATTTATGTAAGAATGTTCACGGTCAGCAGGCGCAGTGGTGGCAGTAACATTCATATGAAAAACAAAAGATTTAAAAAAACCGAAGGTTTTCTATGTGTAATAAAGTGTAAAAATTGTCATCCAAATCCGTTAAGCCGTTAACACGTGCGTAAGTGAGACACAACATTAAAGCATCCTCACAAATTTTCGCATTAACGTAAAATATTATGTTGGGGCTTCACCTGCGTCTAGTGTCGTTATTTAGTGCTCTATTTGACGTAATACGCAGGTGTGGCCGGTCTTTGTGCGCTAATTTGCTTTAATAACATTAGACGTTAGTCGATAGCTCGGACCGCGGTAACTTTTGACACATCAAAGGGATTAAGCGGGCGTTTAGTGCGTTGTTGTGGCTACACCTACTATACTAAACATGTTAAAAAACGGTCACATTTAAAAACTCTTTGTGAAATAAATGTTAAAGTGCATAGTTATTAAGTTAGGATGGAGTAGACAAAATAATAAAAGTATTGAGTTCTTGGAAGCGTTTTATTTTATTTTAAAGACACACTCACAGATCACACGCTAACTAAGTCGTTAGACGCTAGAATCAAACGTCAAATAAGTGTGGCCACGCAATTAGCGCGTAGCTTAATACTTTAATTTAGTTAACGCTAGTCATGCCTTTATTTGAACGTTAGGCGTCACGTAGGTGAAGCCCCAGCATTAGTGGGACTCCAGAGCAGATTTTGGATGGGAGGTGATACTCTTAGCTGCTATCAGCGTAGCTAGGGATTTTGCATAGGGGGCGGCAGCCAAGCCTTCGAGTTTGGGGGGAGGGTAGAGCAGGCGCATTATTACATTTAAAGATAATTCTAAAATACCCAAATCTCGTTTTTTTATTTACCTCCGAAAAATAGAATAAAAGTTGCCAAAAGTTCCGTCTGAGGCATCTATGCCCTGCCTTAAACTGGGAACCGAAGAATGACAGACTTAAATAATATTATTTCATCAATGTAACCGGAAAGAAATCAAAGAAACTGCGAGCGAGGTGAGTTCAAAATTTTACAAGACTTACAACATTGCACAAGAGGCCAAGGCAAGGCAACGGAGACAGTATTGGCGAATGCGACGGTCAGAGGCCAATTAGAATGTATAAAAGCCTTCATACATAATTTAGGCCTCTACCTCCACCAGAACCCCCGAACCCTCCCCCCCCCCCTGGCTATGGCCATATTGCCCTGTTGCCCATGCAGGGTAGTCACTAGTCAATCGGGCGGGACAGGCAGGACTATCAATAACTATCAGTTAAATCATTGAAAAATGGTTCCTTAAGTACATAATCCAGTATTTATTGGTAGCGTTTTACTAAAAAAAACAATGCCAACTTAAACTTACGATAAGATCATAATAGAAAAACCCACGTAGTAAGCAGATTGAATGATATGGGGACTGTTCGTGTTATACCGACCGGCACTCTAGCTAGCACTGCTAACAGGCATAACTACTTATAATGTGTCCGAGAAACAAAGTAAGTTTAGTTTAATCGATTACAGCCAACCCAACACTAGATATTTGTTGTTTGTTTATTTATTTATTAGCCGGCCAGCAGCCACACAGATTAATATATGTCTAAAGACAGATAGGAAACGACCCTAGGATTGGATCTACGATAGTAGAAGTTCCAGAATGCACCACAGCCCAGACGCAGCGCTAGTAAACAAGATGGCGACTTTTTTTTTTAATTAAAAATACTTTATACCGTTAAGCGTTATTGGACAGTAACGGTATTCTACAGGACGGTAACGGTATTAATAAAACAAAATAATACACTACAAAATAATACTTTATTGTACACGCAGAATCACAAAACATACATTGCAAAATATTACATGTTAAATACAAATTACAGTTTTGACAAACAAAAGCATTTTAAGTAACAACAACGGATATTCTTAATATTATTACATTCCACTAGTAGTAAAAAAAACATGAAGACACATTTACACAGAACTTATATATTTTAATATACAGGGGTAAGGTCGAACAAGCTAATTATTGTGCAGGTAAGAAAGAACCTACAGAGAGAATGAAAAAATTAAATCAGCTGATCCATTAGCCCTAAGTGCTACTCAACAAAAATGTTTGGTATACCCGAATTTTTCATTGTGAAACTATCGAGATCCATAGGATCTCAATAGTTTGAAGTTGTTAAATAGAAGATAAACCTGCAGATGAACTTTGCTCAACCTAACACCTGTTGATACAAAGACAAGTGAAATGTTATTACAATTAAATTCATAGGCTGTGAGTAAAATAGGTGTCAAATCAAAGTTTAGTAAACAAATATCTTGTCAAATGTTATTCGCTCAACAATGCATTTAAATACCACATTATCGAAGTCAACTTGGCTAGCCTTACAATGCAACTACTATTTTTTGTAGCTATCAGGTTATGATCATACTCTATGACCTAACCTAATTTGCACAAGCCTTGAAGCAATATAAATAATAAGTATTTAATAATATATTACATAACATTATAGCTATAATTCTTTTGACAAAAATGACAAAATAAAACAAAACTCTAGAATATAGATGAGATTTGAGTTCAAATACAATTAAATAGGTCAGCAACATGTTTTATTTTATTTAATTAGGACACACAACAGGTAACAGCGAAGAAGGTAGCACAATGTTTGTGTAAAAAAACTTACGGCCTTACTTATAAAAATCGACTAATCAACATCTTAGTAACTAACCTGTCAGGCCAAGGTCAAGAGACACAATAAAAAATCTATTATGCGCTCCAACCGGTGGGGCAATTGAAGCTTGATAGGCTAATAAACTATTCAGTCCTTAACTTCTTAATTAGTGCTTAACTATTTTTCACTCATAATCGCTATTTAGGCGTTAGTTAGTTAATATGTCACTAAGACGTTGTTTAACTTTAATTAGCGTTTATAAATAAAGATATTTTTAAATAAGCTGTTTAGCAGTGTCTGAATTTTAATCAACGTTTATAAGAAAGACCGCCTAATGACATGCATCATAATCTATATATATAAAAGAAAGTCGTGTTTGTTACAACACTTATAACTCGAGAACGGCTGCAATGAAAACTCGATATGTGTAATGAATACTTTATCATTTCAATAAATGCTGATTTGTTTATTACATGTCAAACATTTGTTGTCCAATCCTGTCAAATAGTGTAACAACTTTTTTTGTTTGGAGCTTATGGCCTGGTTGCCGAGACCTTAATTTTTTTCTGAAGACATCATGTGTGCGTTCAGTATAAAAGAAAGTCGTGTTTGTTACAACACTTATAACTCGAGAACGGCTGGACCGATTGCCATGGTTTTTGATTTGTTGGATTTTTTTCCGTCCCGAATAGCAGAATACATCTTAAAATCAATGAAAACTCGATATGTGTAATGAATACTTAATCATTTCAATAAATGCTGATTTGTTTATCACATTTCAAACATTTGTTGACCAATCCTGTCAAATAGTGTAACAACTATTTTTTTTTTGGAGCTTATGGGGCCTGGTTGCTGAGACCTTTAAGCCACAACTTTATTTTTTTTTGAAGACGTCATGTGTGCGTTCAGAAATTTATTTTTTGTAAAATGCCTGATTGCTGAGACCTTTATGCCACAACTTTATTTTTTTCTGAAGACATCATGTGTGCGTTCAGAAATTTATTTTTTGTAAATTGTCTCCAAAGTTCAGGTACTGTTATATTTGTTTGTTTTAGACATTAATTTGTGATTTTTTTAATTAATTATTTAATTTTTAATTTCCGAAAATAATACCTAAGATTTATTCTACAGGTTTTTTTTTATATCGCACGGTTTGTGCACTGTGGCCTAAGTTAAAAACGAGGAAACGGGTAAAAACATTAAATCCTCGGAAAGGAACGGAATTTAGGGAATAAAAAATCAGTTGGTAAAGGTTATAAGATTAAGGAAAAAAAATCTACAGGTTTAAAAAAAGTGTAAATGTCGTTTTATAGGTTGTCTATGATTTTTCTTGATAAACTATTCATACGTAGTGGTTATATACTCTTTGAGCTATTGTCTATGTCTCGAAAGTTCAGGCACTGTTATTATATTTGGTAGTTTTATGCGAGTGCACATTTTAATAAAAACTAGCTGACCCGGCGAACTTCGTACCGCCTAACAGTCAATGAATGTCGTGTTACTTTTTAGCTGAACTAATTTAGGCTTTGATGAACGTAATACAATGATACAAATTTTTTTTTATTCTCATTCTGTATGTATGTTTTCATCATCATTCATCATAATAAAATACTTTTTTGTTTCTATCTATATTAATATATTATTTTGTACCATTGTATTACGTTCATCAAAGCCTAAATTAGTTCAGCTAAAAAGTAACACGACATTCATTGACTGTTAGGCGGTACGAAGTTCGCCGGGTCAGCTAGTCATACATAAGTAAAAAAAAACATGGCTTAATTTAAATATTGACCATTCTCAGTAATTTCTAATTAAGTAGTAATTAAGTATATTGGTGCCTTATTTAATCAATTAAGTATATTGGTATATTAATGTAATTAAGTATATTGGTTTTTGTTATCTAAAGGTCAATGACTGTTGCTGACATTGAATCAATCTTTGTGTTGCAGAAAAGAGCCGTACGTGCAAAATCTTCTCTTGAGATTGGGCCTTGCGAATCACTTAGGGAGGTTTTTAAAAATATTGAAATAATAATTAACAGTAACGTCATAATACATTTTTGAAAATATTATACATAGAAGTTAGAAAAAAAACCTAAGTTCATCGTTTAGCCTTAAGAATTCACATCATTATAATTCTAGAAATAAGAATTTGCCGTACCAAACTTCAGGTTGATGAAGAAGTTGGTAATTCATTTTTCGGAAATGTATAAACCGTTTCAATAAAACTTTTTAAAAATTCAACCGCCGAAAAACTAAAAACCAAAAATACAAACATTTTTTTTTCATTTACCTTTAAAACTAAAAAGAACTGATTAGATATATTATATTAAGGGTTTCGTACCCAAAGGGTGAAACGGGACCCTATTACTGAGGCTCCACTGTCTGTCTGTCCGTCTGTCACCAGGCTGTATCTCATGAACCATGATAGTTCGAGAGTTGAAATTTTCAAAGATGATGTATTTTTGTTACCGCTATAACAACAAATACAAAAAAAACAGCATACAAGGAATAGTTAAGGGGGCTCCCAAACAAACGTATTTTTTCACATTTTCATAGATAATAATAGTACGGAACCCTGCTTGCGCGAGTCCGACTCGCACTTGGCCGGTTTTTTCGGCGGTTGAATTTTTTTGTTAAAACGTTATTATTTGATGATATTCTGCGGATATAAAATCAGCATTAAAATCTGCAAGTAAACGGTAAATCACTCCTATTTTCCCACCCTTAGGGTAAGTTTTTTTTCTTTAAATTTATATGGGACCAATTTTAAGGTAACATACCCTATCTAATAAAAATGTAATTATCAAAATCGGACTAATCTGTAAAAAGTTATGCTTTGTCAAACATTATAATCAGTGAGTGAATAATCAATCATCTCCTGTTTCCTTACCCTTAGAGTTGTTTTTTTTTTTCAAATTTATATGGAACCAACTTCGGACTATACCCTTTCTAACAAAAGAAGAATTATCAAAATCAGACTACTCTGTAAAAAGTTTTGCGTGATCATATATAGCCCCGTAAATCAAGGTCAACCTTGTAACCACATATTCTATACATCATGGTCAACCAATTTTGTTTTATCACTTTTGCCAATTTGCATGAAAATTTATCGACTTCCCATACAAAATTAACAAATAAGTCGATAAGATTTGTAAAGACAGTAAAGAAAAACATGCATAATTTAAAAAGTGATAGAACAAAAGTTGTTTAATATGATGTATAGATTATGTGGTTACAAGGTTGACCTTGATTTACGGGACACCCTGTATAAAAAAATATACGCGTCGACTTGAGAACCTCCTTCGTTTTTTTTTGTCGGTTAAAAATACCATAAACTCTTGCTAAACCTCCGCTTCGGTGAATTCGGCTCCGTATGGCGAATAGTCATCATCATCCAAGGACGCTGCGCACAGCCCGCAGTCACCTGCAATTTCATTGAATTGTTGTCATTATCTTTATACACAAATAATTATGAAATGCTGCTAAGAATCTATAGAACTCAGAAACAACGGTAAACGGTACCACAACACCCAGACCCGAGACAATATAGAAAAGTTCGTTTTCTACATTGACCCGACCGGGGATCGAACCCGGAACCTCAGAGATGGCGGCGCCATACACAGTCCGGCGTGCTCACCTCTCGTCTAAGAAGGTCATCAATAGTTTTTAACGCGACGCCTGGCGGTTGCGGGTTCGAATCCTGCGAGGGCAAATTTTAGTGTGATGAGCACGAGCATTTGCACCTAGTCATTTATGTTTTTAAACGTATTTAAGTATGTTTATCCGTTCTCTAGTCGCCATAGCATAAGCTTTGCTTAATTTGGGACTAGATAATTGGTGTGATTGTGGAAACAATTTATTTATATTACATATTTATTTTATTGTGCTTACCCAAAAGCTAGAAATCCTGCCCTTCATTGTGTAGTCTACTATGCATGGCTGGATTGACCGGGCACATGTTCTACACGTGAGAGTCGTGCTTGCACCACCAAAAGAGGCATCAACATGCAAAATCTGGAGATCCGCTTTACAAATCTGAAAATAATTTAACACTTTTATTCACTGTAGGAATTATCCTATTACCTTTGCTAGTGTACCAAGTGTAGGTTACCTAAATAATATTTCCTCTAAATTTCATGTTTCTTGATAGGTACAGTGGTTTAAGCTGAATATTGCATCTCAATGACACAGTAAGTAAAATAAATAAATATAAATAAATAAAATGGCATTGTGAGTGCAAAAAAAATAATAGTCATATTATAAGTCACAATTTAATGCCTTAAAAGAGAAAGAAACAATAATTGAAACACTTAAAGTAATTGGAGTCCACTGCTGGACATGAACCCCTCCCACATTAGGAAAAAAAAAAACAAAATAAAAACTGAACTGCAAGAACTTTTAGAAAGTGGTAGCCCTTTCTGTTATAGGAGGCCCTCAGCCGATGACCCCAGGAAATCCAAACTTCTCATTAAATCGGAAAGTAGCTTAGTATTAGGTACTTCAATATTTATTTATTTTAACTACCTATCCATTAATGCAGTTAGTATTATATTATTGCAGTTAGCAGTTAACTATTGCAGTTAGCAATAATATAATACTAACTGCATTAATGGATAGGTAGTTACAATAAATATATATTGAAGTACCTAATACTAAGCTACTTTCCGATTTAATGAGAAGTTTGGATTTCCTGGGGTCATCGGCTGTATAGATGGGACCCATGTAGCTATCATAAGACCAAGCAATCATGAGGGCCTCCTATATGCAGTTAGCATTACTGCAAAAGATTCAAATTAGGTACCTCATTGCTAGAGACTCATTCAGTCTAGGATCATGGAAATTTAATATATTTCCTTAAAATATTCGGAGTGTTGAGAGCATCTGTAACATCACGAAAGCAATCAGATGTTCATCTTTTTCAGTCGCTCCTCCTCCGCAGCCACCATTAGCGCCACCCAAGCCATGGTTTTTTTCGCCGCCTTCCTTCTAAAAGACAAGAAAGCAAATTACTATTACAGCAAATTACTATTACACCAACTTTTTATTGGTGACATGTCAAGGGTGAAGGAGTGTTAGAAAATGAGGTCAATATTAAAATGTTATCTTCTTTTTAGAAATAAACTTTATTCCAATTTCTGTGCACGCTTAATCAATTTTTTTGACTTATAACATTTTTCGATTTTATACGGCTTTTATTATGCTTATTCTAAAGACAAAGGAACTATAAATTTTACTTTTTGTATTCATAATAAATTTAAAAAAATAGCCTCTATTTCCAATACAAGTGGTTGCTACAAAGTTCACAATATGTCTCTCAGCTCGGTGTGCCTTTTGGCATAGGCCTTCTCTAACGCTTTCCACTGCTGCCTGTCAGCTGCTTCTCTTTCTATTCATACACATAATTTAATGTGTCCTCTTAAGAAAAAAAAACTAATACAAAACAATTTCTTACACAATTTTCCTTAAGTTTAGTAGTTTTCTACACTCTGATAGGCTTAACCTATCTCATCTGTCTCTTAAGTAATTTGTGACACATACGGGTAAACACCTGGTAAAATTCTTATCAATGAATATTAACTTGTAATCTACAAAATATTGACTGCTTAGTAGTACTATTTATGCATAATAATTATGTATAATCCAAGCTTTGAAGAACATCATCAAATGTTTTCAATCTTGATCTAGGCTAGGAAAGACTCTTAGAGTCTTATTAAAATCTAACTGATTGCAATCATGCGACTGACTAAGCGAGGATGTATGTACAGAGCATTGTAATATTTGTGTCTTTGTTTTCTAATTACTTACTGATTAATCTAAATTTATTTCTTCTGTCCTTATGTTTTAATTGTTTACTAATTAAACTATTATTTGAAGGAATCCATCCAAATTAATTTCTTTATAATGTAGACTGACAGGCCGGATCAAAATATTATGATGACATTAACCTCAATACTTGCTTGTATCTTCCTTGTTTCTTGGTGCAGAATGTATGCCTAGAGAAAACAAAACAATACTATTATTATTTCAGAGCACTATCACCATGATTTTTTTCAGATTTTTCAAGCCAGTGGTTTTAAGAGGACACCCTATTCGAGCAAAAATTGGCACTTTAAAGTTTAATATATCGCTAACGGATCCCTTACTCGAAAAATTGTCTTTGCAACCCTTAAGTCATACATATCTTCACAAAATTACAACTCTCTAGGGTCAACAGTCTCCAAGCAAACCCTCGGACGGACAGGCAGACGGATATGACGAAACTATAAGGGTTCCTTGTCAGGACTACGGAACCCTAAAAATCCAACAATTTAACATTATTTAGGTAAAATTATAACAAATTTTACCACTACTGGCTAGGGTCGTGGGTTCATCATAATGCTCGTTTTAAGTGGCAATTTGCAAATCTTACTTCATCTAAAGTAAGATTGATAGATTTGTACCATTGGTAACCTCTAAGTTTCTTTTAGCATTTTACATGAAAATTATCAAGTTTTCGCTACCTCATTACTAGTGACTAGATTTGAAACATGATAACAGATGATTTAAGTTGCAATTAGCCAACTTTTATCCCCTTTTAAAAAGACTTTTCACCATGTGACTTGACATAACCTATTATCAAATATAAAACATTTTACAAGAAATTTGCCAATTTCTTGCTAAGAATAACTGGTCACTAGATTTAAAACATCCTACAGATGTTTCACGTGCCAATTTTGCTGTTAATACTCACCTTTTATTATATATTTTTTCTCATTTTATCCAAAGAAACATTTTGCAAATCAATCACAAATTCCCAACGTTGCTTATGGAATATATTTAATGGACGTCAAAATACTTAGATATTATTATCAAACACTACTTAATACAATGCTTATCTCAATTATTTACCAATATTTAATTAATTAATTAGTTTTAATTCATTTTTTTATTGCTACTACTAAGGTTGCCAGCTTTAAATAATGTATTATTTCCCGACGATTACTTTGAAAATATTAATAAATTCGAAGATTATGTAACAAATTGGATTAGCCAAGGCCCTACTCAAAACGTAAAATGAAATTTGATGGTAAAAAGATAATTCGATTTTAAAATGACGGTACACAAAGACACGATTCTTATCTTTTTACATTTAAATGTTAGTAGCTGCTGCTATATTACTATTTCTGTTACAGGCAAGATATTTTGTACAACTGTTTTGTTGTTTTTAGGCCTTAATGACGATTTACAAAATTCAGCTAAAAACCCCATAGCTTTTAAGTTTCCCTAAATAAAAGGGGAAATCTCCTAAGATGGTAGTACTGATATGAATAAATACTTTTATTACAGACGTTTCGTTTTACGGTCCTAATAGGATCCTTGCTTGACTACGAAAGGATTTAAAAAGTAAGTAAAATTATTACCAGATGAGTTATGGTGAGGAAACAATCGTTGTACCTACATTTCGTCTTAAACATTCAAAGTATTTTTTCGTAGAACGGAATCGATAGATACCGAATGCATGTGAGTGACAGTTAATGACGTCAATGGCAGATTCACAGATTATTCAGAGGACTGGAGAACTCAGACAAATAGTCTTTATTTTAAAAAAATTGCCGTCAACCTCCGTGCATTCCGTTTTTTTTTAAAGAGAAAACGTACTTCACTAACTAGCTGTCAAAATGTATGGCGCTTCCACCCCGTGAGCAGCCACCCTCTCGTCAACATACATGTTTTCGTTTACATAATTCTTCTGCAGTTTTGCTTTATTGGGTTACTTTATTTGTTCTAAATTAAATAGTTAACAATGTGATGTTGAACAAGGGGATCCAAGTTGGTATTACAATTTAAGTTTGGTATTCGCAACGTCTTGCTGTCTTGCTTTATTGGTGGC
Organism: Anania fuscalis; assembly: GCA_950371115.1. Classification (NCBI taxonomy): domain Eukaryota; kingdom Metazoa; phylum Arthropoda; class Insecta; order Lepidoptera; family Crambidae; genus Anania; species Anania fuscalis. Next base: position 5,373,701 of record OX493352.1, read on the forward strand.
TTGGTCACATTGCAATTTTTTCTGAAGGCAAAATAAATTTATTCTACTCGTTTTGTTTTGGCTTCTACGGTGTCTCCACTATGACAAATCCTAAGTTAGAACCATTTTCAATACTTTTATAAAACATGTCCTTCGTTTTTATGTGAATGTAAGTCGTTGCTTGTTAGGTACTTTCATTTAAATTTTATTTTCTCAAGTTTGCATCTCGGTTGTCTGGTTGGGTCTTAATAAAGTTTTGAATACCTACACAAGTGAAACAAATTTTGTCTTTAAGTAAAGTGTAAGTATCCTTAATGTTTTACCACCAACATATCATTAAATTATTTATGGTAAGTACTTGTCTACCTAAATCGTTTGTTCTTTTTTTTACACTCTTCTAATGACATACTACATCAAGTAGAAGAATTTTATAGTTATGAAGTCTACAAGATTACAAAAATTCCAGACTACTTATTCTTCTAAAAAAACTTAATTTCTCAAAATGTAATCCTTCTAAAAAACTCATT